>BPLR01012933.1:0-12730 GCA_021605095.1 Caerostris extrusa | reverse complement strand
TTTACAGGAACCACATCTTGAACTTCAGTCTAGTCTTTGAGACAGCCCTGGCTGCTTTCCTACTGCCCAGGAATGGACAAGGGCTTACGTATGTTTTCCCTCAAGTGAGTGCATTTGAATCAACTTTTCAACAACAAATTATTTTAAAGTGCTGAACACACACACGCATGCCCCAGTATTTGTCTTAGTGAGAGAAGTTGACAAAAAATAAAGTGTATAATGATTTATAAAAAATCAATAGATCATATTAAATTATTCAAGTAATAAAGTTATTTGAAGTTTAATTCTGCATAATAAAATATCTGAAGTCAAAATTCCATATATTAATTCATTTATTGATAATTTTACATTACTCATTGTAGGCAAATGCATGAAAAGAGAGAGCATTAAAATTAAGAAATATTGCACAAATAATAAAGTTAATTTTTTTAAAAATTGCATGAACAAATTATAAATTAAATTCATATGTTCTTTTTCTTTTGCTAGCTCATCGATTAGATATGTCAGCTTTAGTATTTCATTAATTATGTACTAAAACTGAAAAAAAATGTTGGTACATCTTTTGATACATTGTTAGGAAATGGAGAGGATTTTAAGAAATGATTTGTAGAGTGAACTGTAGAATTCTAAATTCAATACTTGTTGTCAATAATTTAAAAGTTTATGAATAGATAAAAAAATAATTGTTTAAAAAGATAGGTCTGCAGTAGAAACACAAGTGTAAATAATGGCAAGCAGAAATAGCCAATTTTTTTAAAGCTCTGATTAATTTTTTGAAATGCAAATTATTCATTTCTCAGATGAATACACTATGCCATTCTGATCAATCCTTTTCATTGAATAAAATTTAAAATCTATTGTACAAGTGAGTAACATAAAGGTAGCCTATTACATGAACATACATTTACCTATCTTTAATCTGGTATTCAGTGGTTTGATATATTCTATAATACGACATGAAAGCTAAGGCTCGATATTTCATATGGATTCTTTCATTTATTGACCTTGACTGACAGATGGCTACCCAGTGTTGTTTGCATTTTCTTCCAGTTTTGATTGTATCTTCCATTTTTTGTTTTTACTACAGTGTTTCTTGTTTTGTAGCGAGTTACACGGCGTGTTTACACAATATTGCCATTATGTGCATAAAATGTTCTTTCAAGCAGGTATTCTTCAAGTACTAATAAGCCTGAGTGTGCTTCTCGGTGTACACTAAATATTAGAGATAATTATCTAGACATGTATAAATTTATTGTTTTTGCACATATTCTGAACACATGTTTTAATCATTTAAATTTTTTTATCTAGACTGCTTTATCTTTGATATCCCCCTTAAAACTATTGATGCTCAATAATCCAGCAGGGTTCCAGTCATGCCAGATTTAAGAGATTACTGTACTGAGTTTGGCGTTCTAATGGATGTTTAGAAAAATGAATTTCTTAACAGTTATTTTTGAGGAAATTTTTTTTTTTAAATAATTGATATAATTATAGAATTTAATTTATTAATGAGGTTTTCTTTTCATTTCTTTTTTAGGTTGAATTGGTGGTTCCCAGCTATTCCGTTTTCTATTTTGATCTTTGTATACGATGAAATCCGCCATTTCATCCTCAGGCGAAACCCAGGAGGTTGGGTTGAGATGGAGTCTTACTACTGATCACAGTTCACTCATCTTTCTCATCACTTTTTATTTTTACTCCTTCCACTCATAGACTTAGTCTCTGTGCGAGGAACTGTCAAATATTAAGTTAAATAAATTATGCTTCACTTACTTACTGGGAAACAAACTATTGTTTTTGCCTTCTATTTTATCTATGGAAAAAAAAATGTTTTAAATTAACTTGTCTGTTTTAAATAGATATGTTAAGTTTACCGTTAAAGTTACAGAATCAAGTGATTTTGAGTTAAATTGATATCTATATATATTTTTTTCGTCTGTTTCATTTCTTTTTGTGAAAGTGTTGGAGGTAAAATGTGTTTTTGAATATCAATCTTGGTTTAAAAAAAAAAGAACTCAGGGTAGTCTGAAGAAAGCAATCCTTGCTTATGTAGTTTATATCAATGATTGGTTTTGCATATCATTAGTTATATTTTCCTTTAATTATTTACTTTCTTATTTATGTAATGGCTTAGTTGTTTATGCTTGAGAAAGTTTGCATGCTGATAAAGTTTGAAATTCTAAATCATAATTTCATATTTACAAAATTTTGTTGTTGTCTGAAGCGGAAATAATTGTAGGCATTCAGCTGAAATGTTTTGTTGATAAATATTTTAAATATAAAGAAAAAAAAGAGACTTTTTATTTAAATTGTATTTAAACTAATGTTTGTCAAAAATTAAATAGTCCAGCATTTGAGAAATGAATCTTATTTTATAATCGGTGAGCGTGATTATTAAATTTTAAATTCATTTTAAAAATTTTTCAAATTATTTGCATAATTTCTTTTAGATGTTGCAAGCTTATTTTTAAACACATTTAAATTTGAATCCTTTTAAATATTTCTGTGCAGCCACTTTTGTTTCTGTTGTGAAATTATTCAATTAAAAACCAATATTTGTGAATTGCAAATCTGAACAGTTAAGGTCTACTTCAAACTGCAATTTGAATCAAATCAGTTATTAAGCTTCCTATTGTTCCATGTTTCGATTGCATGTGCTGAATTTAAATAAATATGTGCCTTAATTTTAGAGACTGTGAATGTTTCAGCATTGCATTTATGATTCATTTGAGCCCATCTGTTCTGCATTTCTCTCATCTAGTTGGCATTCCTATTACAAGAAATCAGATAGTGTATTATTAGCAAATCACTTTACATGTGTCCTTATTTAACAATTTCTCAAGACTTTGTTACAAAATTTTTCTGGATCTATTGTTGCCACTCATGATTAATAAAATATGGTACATTTTTCTGGAGTGTTTCACTTTTAATATTTTTTACTTATTGCAGTAGTCACTTATTGTATTGTATTACAGACCAACATTACACTTAAAATACAAGAACCTGAAAAAATATTTTCTGTTTAAGTTACTTTTGTTTGAATTATTAGGTGGAAAAGGTATTATGCCCATTATACATAACAATAAAAATAACCACATACAATATGGGTGTTGTTTTCAATCATATTGATAGTTTAATAGAAATTACATTAATATAGTTATGTAATTATTTTTTGGCATATATATGAAATGAAACATTACATTTAAAATCGTTATTATTTTCGGACAAAAATAGGAATTGTATTTCTTAAAACACAAAAGAAAGTACTTCCATTTTAAAATTATTTTATGTATTACTGTAGGATTTTATTTCATATGAAATTTGGAGGTATCATTTAGAGGTATTTGGAAATTTAATATATATTAAATCTACAATACTTTTTTTTTTATTGAAACTGATTAATAAAATTGTGATTATCTTGATTTTAGAAAAAGTATAAAAGGCTTTAAAAATAAATGCTAAACTTATTCATAAATGAATTGTTTAAATGTACTAAATAAATATTATAACAAATCAAATGTAAAATCTTTAAAATAAAAGATTTTTGATGTAAGCAAATAATTAAAATAAGCAACTAAATACCCCAAGTATAAGCTATTTAAATAAAAAAAAATATATAAACAAATTAGTAAATACAACAAGCTTTACATTAAATTTATTTACTTGTGATTTTTTGTAGTAAATCAGTGATAAAAATAAATCTCTTTAAAAAAAATTTACGAACATGACATAACAAGATATGACTTAACTTACTAAAATTATATATATTTTGATAAAAAATCAACTTGCCATTTTGATAAATTAATGTGTTCTGTAAAAAAATCTTAAATGTAATTTTAGAAAAAGGGTATATTATCTTGCAATTTAAATATTTGATATTTTATTCTAAAGATTTTCCAGTAGCCAAAATTAAATCTATTAATGAAATTCTTTATTCATAAAAAGTAATCTTAAGTTACATATCATGCCCTTATGCCAGAAATATAATATAAATTTTTCCTTTTTTTTTTTTGGGGGGGGTTATTAGCAAGTTGGATCACTTTTATTTTGTAAAGTAAGTTCTGCTAAATATGCTAATGCCTTCTTTAAATCAAAAACATGGAGTCAAGCATTTTTGAAAGAGATGGTATAAAAATCCAACTCTCTTACAAATTTTTTTTATTTTGGCAAAATTCTAAGAATGTATATTAAAGGGGGACATTCAGTTGTATCGTTCAATAATACAGCCACTGATTGTTATATCAAATAAATGTTGAGAGACTTTTCTCAGTACTGAGGTTTATAAAAAAAAAAGCTATCTTGGATCCACAATGAAAGATCTTGTAGAAGCTATTAAGGTTTAGCGTATTGCCAGTATAGCATCTTTGTGATTAAAAATGCACAATTTTCTTTTAATTATCTTCAGCTATTCTGTAATATTTTGATACTGTTATTTTTGGTAGGATATATGCATTTTTTTGTAAGCAAATTGAGAGTAGAAGGATGCTCTTTTAAGTCAACACAAATACTTAAATATGGAAAAATGCTCTGTTAGGTTAACACTGTTTTTATGAGTTCTAATAAAAGGAATTTAATTTATTTTACAATTTTTTTAAATCTATAAGTAAAAAGAATACATAAAATGACAGTAAAGAGTCAGAAATTGGTATATAAAAATCAGACTAAGAATTCTGACAATTTTTTTTTAGTTGATTATACACCTCTGCTTTAAATACTGTTTCTTGTCATTATCCTGAAACTCAAATCTGTACAGTAAACATTCAAACGACATTTGCCAAAAATTTGTAATTTCCATATTCTTGTCTCAATTTTCTTTCATTACGTGTTTCAAAAATGCAACTTGACTACATTAATTAATTTAATTAAGAATTTATTAAAGATTCAGTTAAATTAAATAAATTCTATTAAAATTCAGTTGTAAAATGAAGAGAAAGTCAAAATGCTCTTTAACTAACTTAACCAGGAGAACAGTAGGTCTTGCATTGGAGCCATAAGTTAATTCGTGAGAGACATTGATTCATATGCTAATAGTATTTTTTTTTTTTAATGTACTTTTTAAGCAATTTGTCAACATAAACATGAAGATTAGAAAATCCCTTTTTCAAGTATATATTTTGATCATGCATCAATTTACAACTCTAATAAATTATCTTTTAATTGTGTACTAATTGCTATATATGTTACCTCGTTTGTTAAATGTGTGCCAGCAGCCATAGTAATAACTGCAGTTCTAACTCGGTGGAATTATTAGAAGCTCTATAGTCAAATGATTAATATCAAAGTCTGTTACATGAGTAACAAAACATGCTTTATAATGCTACATAACTCCAAGAATCGGATAACCAATTTTAATATTTTTAATAAAAAAACAAATGACATTTTCAAAACACTTTTGGGTATGATATATATTATTTTATGTATGATTCAATATTCTTTGCGAAAACTCGAATTGTAAGGGTAAAAGCATTAATAATAAATATAGTCACAAACATTTAATAAGCATTTCATTCTTTAGTTACACAAATTGAAATGTGTATAACAGTTAGTATAGTATAAGAGTTATTATTTTCTTATAAAGATTTTTGTCTACAGTTTTTATCAAACTAATCCAGTAGATTTAATTTGTCCTTCCAAAAATAGTAAAGACGATATTTTTGATTTATTTTGATAATATATTCAAACAATTAAAAAAAAAAAAAAAAAAAAAAAAAAACCAAGATTGCATATTGAACTTTAAACTACCACTTTTTTATTATTGCAAACAGTTTTGGGGCAGAGGCAGTACCGAGGTGTGACTATTGGTAGTTGAAAACTTTTCCCAAAACCAAGTCCTATCGACGTGCAATATCGTTGGCTGAGGCAATTTTGAAACCATTTCGGGAGGTTTATTATGATAAAAGAAAGTTAATTTGCAACACATGTACGGATATGCATTGTGTGATGTACACAGCAGACTACACTAAATTTACCGATAGGTGGTGCTGTTATCAAATATAACTTGAACAAGAAGTAGAAAATTATCGTGGAAAAATAATGAAAAACGTGCAAGGGGCACTGCAAACTTTTTGCTTTTGTGTATGATTAAAAATTCACCTGCATGTACATTTTGAAGAGTAGATTTTTAAGCAGAAAACATTAATAGTAATAAATATAGACCCAAACATTTAGTAACACATGTCTATTAAGAATCAGTATCGTAATAAATAAGTTCTTTTACAATTTATCAAACTATCCCGGTAGACTTAACATGTCTTTCCTGAATATTAAAGATGAACTTGTGTCTCTTGATGATATGTTCAGAACATATCAATTGCAATTACAATTTTAAAACAACAGGATGACATCTTGTAGAAACTTTAACCTACCACTTTTTTTTTAAAAATCTAAATACCTATATATTCTGTAAGTGCGTTGCTGACGGTAGCTTTGCGCAGAGGCAGTGTCATAGCCAATGAGGTTCTACCGAGGCGTGACTATTGCTAGTTGAAAACTTTTCCCAATACCCCGCCCTGTCGACGTGAAATATCGTCGGCTGAGGCAATTTTGAAACCCGGGGGTTTATTATTATAAAAGAAATATAACGCTTTGGAACACATATTGATATGCGTGGTGTGATGTACGCAGCTGACTACACTGAATTTACCGATAGGTGGTGCTGTTGTCACATAGTAGTTCTCTCTAATTCAATAATGGTCAAATCCATACGCATTATTGCTCTCTAAATTGTAGAGCATCTTGTGAGAGAAATGAAACATTTGCAAATTTTTTTTTCTTTCAATATTAAACATTGTATGTATTGATTTAAATTATATTCCTCAATATAAACACGCAATTTTCAATAGTATTTTCTTTTTTTTTCTAATATTAGCTTATCATACATGATTACGTACCCAGGTATTTTCAAAGTAATTTAAGTGATTAGCTAGGTTTGTGGTTTCGTTCATCTTTTATTTATGTATAAATAAGAAATTGAAACATTTATTTATAGAAATTTACATTCAATAGGAAGCAACCCTTTACTTGTAAAGAAAATCTTAGAAAATAATCTTCTGTTCAGTTTTTTTAGTTATACATAAAATATTCAGATTGTCAGTCACTTTACAATCTATACCAAAATGGTAGATTACAATCTGTCTAAAAATTACCAGGGATTTAAAATTCAATCAGTGAAAATAGATTTACCCGGTAACACTTTTTGGAAATAAATAAAAAAAAATTCCATTTTGGTTCATCTCCTCTTTGACTCTGTGAAAGGATATTGATTCTTTACCAATGAAGGTATTTATAAAACCATTTTATAAAATTGTTCCTTCCCCTAATGATACTGCCCTGTGCAGCTCTGGAAACTCAAAACATCATTCATATTTATTGGGAGGCTAGAGATATGTTAATTTTTTTTGTTGTATTCTCTGTGTTGTTCCTTTTAAAATTTATTCTAATCTGCCATTGTAAATAAAAAAAAATTCCATTTTGGTAATTTGGAAAAAGAATACATTCCAAATAATTATCTTTGTATGTGTGTGGAAAAATATTGAGTACAGACAAAAATATCTTTGTGAATATTGAGACAAAAATTCATCAAAAACCTTTTCATACAAACAATTTCTAAAGCAAATAATATTATTTACGATGACATCGATAAAAAAAAAAAAAGAAACAACTTAAATTTGAAATTGCAAAATAAAATTAACAAAAAATTCTGAAATGTTTATTTCAAACAATTAAAAATATTGTAAGAATCAAACATCAGTGAAGTAAAACTTATCAAATGATATGTCATTACCTTATTATATATTCTTTAGCTTTTATAAGAATTTCAAATTGTCTTGAAAGAAATATGACTAATTTAATAGTCATATTTCTCCTAATCTTTTAAGATTTCTTTTTCAAGGATTATATCTAGTTTCTAGATGTCTTTGAACTATTATTTTAAGTAAACATCCTAAATTTTACATGATCTGAAATGTACATTTTTTTTTAACACTCATTCAAGATGCATGTCATTGCAATTCCCCGATCATAAAAGAGGTTTTTTTTATTTTAAATTCATCCTTTATACCAAATAGAACATACAATATACAGAAGTAAATTTAAATTCATTACATACGTAAATAATAAATTTACCTCACCGATTACAATTTCCCTATTTGTATTCAATCTACCACTATAAGAGTAAACTGAAAATTTATACTATAAATAACATGTTAAACACGCCTTATTGTAACGTAAGTGGAAACTGCTTACAGTTTCTCATTTACATAAACGGCGACGAAGCCAGCTTACTGTGCCTTTATATCGATTGAATAAACGGCCGTTGGGGTGACTCGCTGTTTCCATTTACGTTTTGTTGTAAATTAGTACTTTTACTAGTTAAATTATGTTTGTGTCATAAAACACTACATATATGTGTTATTTGTGCCAGTTCGTACACCGCTTGTATATTACTATTTCCGGTTTGCAAAACTCTACTTTATTTATTTTCCCGCACATTTTAAATGTTTTTAATGCCTTTCAATTTTCCGGACTTTTTTAAAAATTTAAAAATATTTGTGGCAATTGCTATGAATAAACTAGCTTTGTACAGAGGTAGCATCACAGTCAATGACGTCCTAACAAGATAAACCTGTTATTTGCCAAAACTTTTTTTCCAATATCACGCCCTGCAAATGTAAAATAACCATCGGCTAAGGCAAATTTTAGATATCCTTTCAGAAGTTTATAACAGATAATCATAATAATAATAATAATAAACACTATTCAATCTATTCATTAAAGCGTGAAAGAGAGAAAACCCCTAATTGAAAATAAACATTCAAATTAATTGTTAAATTATAGCTTAGTTCACTAGATCACCGATAGATGGCTCTGTTTCCAACAGCTTAGGGGGCAAGCATATAGCACCTTTCCTTGGGAAAAAGAATTTACCAGTTATGGTATTCTTAATGGGGCTAAACTGAACAGTGAAAATGTCTACCTACCAATGCAAACGAATTAAAATTAGCAAGCCGTATAAAAATCATAAATATAAAAAGCAAAAGAAATTTGCAATTAAAAGTTAGTTTGAAGTTAACTAACTTAACTTTTTAAACAAACAATTATAAAAAGTTAAGTATAGACAACATACAGAGCAGCTACATTAGTTGGTACAATTAGGGACAAATTTCAGGATTCCATAAAAATAAAGTAAATATAATAAACTAACGAGGGTAAAAATCAAAGCTTCAAAAAAGAAAAAGATGGTGAATATCAAAATAAGTTCTTCCGGAATTCTTTGGTCTGTGAAATTTCAGATGAAATGTTTCACAAGATGGCGCCACGATCCAGTAAGGTATTTGAAAAATTTTGAGTTAGATTTTTTTTTATCAACTATAAGACCGAATTTTAATGCTTCTTTTCTTGCTTTGACAACCTCAAGCTGGCAATATTTAAAGGGTAGAAATTTTTTTAAAGTAATTAATCGTGTAAGTTGAAAAATTTAAAATATCTAACAAATAGGCATTAAAAAATTTTTCGTTATAGTATAGCATTTATCTATTGACGTTAGATTTTTAATAATTTTTTTCTTAGAAAATCTAAATGTAGCGTTTGGTAACTCATCATTATAACTCAAAATATTAATTCACCATATTTAATTATACGTTCGTTCGGTTACTCAAAAATTTTATTATTATTTTTTTAATCTCTTTTCAATTTTTTTCAGTTAATGTATGTTTGTATGAGGATGCCATTAATACTTTCGCACGGATGACAGCAAGAAACAAATATATTATATGATTAATTAGATAGATAAGATTCATTTCTTAATTAAAAGCAATTTATTCTAAATTGTATGTTTAGTTGTTATATCAAATAATATATATATATATATATTTAATTCATGCCTAAATTCAGTACCCGAATTTAATTCGAATCCATTATTACTATTCGTATTATTATTATATATAAGGGCGTCAAATTAACTTGGGCCTAAGGTGCCATCGAACCTAAATCCGTCACTGGAACCTAAATCCGTCATCCGTAACATGCCCTTCATAAACGCCAGAACTGAGTTCTTTCCCTTGAGATATAATTCCAGCCAAGGAAGAAAAAATTGGCACAAGCGCAGTAGTCCAATTTTTACTGCACAACGTATTCAAAAAGTTTGCCAACTAAGAGTTGCTTGACGAATATATACTTTCGCGTTCAAAATTTTCGCGTAGGTGACAATGGTTTGATTGTTACTTTCTCTTCGTCATTCATCTTTACGCACCCGGTGTATAACGTATTAAACCAGGGATGGGCAAAGTTTTTCGGTCGCGGGCCGAAAATTGAAAAAGAAAAGTTTGGCGAGCCAAGATAAATTTTTCTAAAATTTTAAAAACAATATGCAGGTATTACAATTTAAATATGTTAATGAGATGATTGATTTCATTCTCAAAAGTTCCTTATAATGAGTTTCGAAGCGAGATGTACTGATTCTAAGGAACGAGGCTAAATGCTCATCTATCAGTCTACTTCTGAAATAATCCTTTCTATGGTCCATAGTTGGAAACACTTGCTATGTGCTATATATCAGTGCTATGTTTGCTTCCTCTATATAGCACTGATTTTATGAACGTGAGATATTAAAGTTAGGAAACTTACTTTCGATAATGATTTGTAAAACTCTAATTTTGGCATATTTAGAAACAACTGCTGGAGATGATTGTTAGACCGTAACTCAATTAATTCAACCTGTAAATCTGGCATCACTGCTTCACTATTTACGTTGAAAGGCATGGTAGAAATATCCAATTAGAGAAATTGAAAAATTCATCAGTCAGTCGATTGAATAAAAAAAAGAAGAAAAATAATATTTAATCAAAGTAGAAAAGGATATGGATGTATAATATATAAATATATATTTCTTTTAATTTGCCTCGAACCAGCAAATTAAAATTCTGTCCGCGGGCCGGATAGAACATCCCGGTGGGCAGGAGTTGGCCCGCGGGCCGTAGTTTGCCCATCCCTGTAATAAAATTTGGATTGTTTTAGACGCACGAATTGTTTACAACGGAGTAGATCCAAAAAGGACCTTCCTTTAATTTCTATTCGGAGTTTGCGTAAGAGATTCATTTGAAGAGTATCCTTGCCTGTTGAATCATTCGTAAATAAATGCAAGATAAAAATAAGTTTAGCTAAAGATTATCGAATCAATGCTTAATTTATCTTTTAAGAAATATTAACTCTAAATACAAGGTATTTAAGTTATGTATGAGTGTTCTTTTAAAGCGCCTGCTCCTTTTCCTTAAATTATAGGAAACAATTATTTCATTAATTTTTATTGCAAAGCGTATGCTAATTATTATAAATATCAATCTATTAATGATTTTTTTTTTTTTTTTTGATCACCGAATAGCATGGAATTTAAATTCAAGCATTCTAAATACCTGCATGTTAATTATTATAAATTTGTTAATGATTTTTTTTCATAACCGAATAGCATGCAATTGAACTTCAAGTATTTTAAATATGCGATAAATCTGAATATTTGATATTGTAAATTGTTTATTGATTCATTTATGATAAAAGGACGATTCAATCGCATTGTTTTTATTTTCAATTGTCTTTTACTAAAGGATTCTAAACCTCTAATTCAAGATTACAATTGCAATTATCTGTGGAATAACTGTAGGTCACATGTAATTATCTTAGAAAATTATTTTGAATAATTGATTAAATTTAATGCATATCTTTATAATTTTTATTATTTAATAGAGACTGCTTTAAATTTCTATAATACCATTTCGGGAATATCTCAGAAATCTTCCATTATACAAGAATAGATAGCGTAAGTAAATTCCATTTAAAAAATACATTAATTAATTGATGCATCCGTTGAAAAAAAAGGATATTGATGCATTCACTGCTTTACTTGATGTACACGGAATTACCACTTTTTTAAATTGATAATGAAATGTTACTATATATAACTCACGTTATTTTAGGTTAACAGCGTGGTGCTGAGAACCTCTGGCGGCTGTGTGTTGACCGGTTAAAAACGGCAATATTTAAAATGTCCGTTCGGGGTATCCGAATGGCAATGAATAATTATCCAATCGTGTGAATAGGACGAGTTAAAAAAAAAAAAAAAAAAAAAAAGTGATTCGTACACTTGTACGTGCAAAAGACAGCACAGAGATACTCGGTCTACGCTTTTTTAATACGCTTTTATTACTTTCACCTGTATGTTTGTTTGTGACGGATTCTTTGGGCTCGATTTTGCCCTACTTTTTAAGCGATCGAGGCTTCTGGGGAGAGGAATTGTGCACGATGAAAGAACAATGAAACCACCAGGCGGCGCTATCGGTTCTTAGGGAAGGGAATTTTCCCTTCAACTTGTAGGGAAGATTGTCCACCGGATGCGTTGATGCTGTCACTTTTTTTAATTACTGTAGCGTGCTATGTTTCGCCATTTACTCTGAACCGTCATTATGCTGCAGTTTTTAAATAGTATGTGAGTTGATATTATTTATTTTATATCATTTATTTTATTTATTATAATTTATTAGTTAATTAGCGTTTTAGTGAATAATTTTTTGATACTTTCGTATTAACGGTAACTTGGCGGTTTAAGTGTCGCCAATCTTTATTATTTGGAAAAATATTTTGAAAGCGTTTTGATTTTAAATGAAGTGTTTCATATATATTTTATTATTTGGAACAAAATTTTAAGTGTAGATTGGCGCCAAATCTGTAGCTGCGGTTGGTG
>BPLR01012932.1:0-76315 GCA_021605095.1 Caerostris extrusa | reverse complement strand
ACTTTTGTAATCACTTCAAGTTTTCTTTTTGTGAAGCTCTATGTTTATTTTTGTTAAGTGCAGCATGTATTTTTGCATTAGGTATTAGTACAGTATGTATTTTTTTAAAAATGCCAAGTGAAATCTGAAAATGCGAACAAGTTTGAAAATTTTCCTTTCGTTAAACAATATACGATGGCAGACATGTTTTTCACAGAGATTTTGATAAAAAAAAAATATGAAAATGCAGAAAATTTTCTTTGATAGAATATCTTATTTTGAAAAATGAGTAAATAATGAAATTATTCACTCTATCGCGTAATAATAGTAGCAACTGATGAAATTGATTTGCCGCATAATTTTCGTAGGAAACGAAATAAATATAGAAAAACAACATTTTTTTTATCTAAAAATTAGATTAAATTAAACGATAAATTAAAAATATTACTCCTAATTTTTATTTTGATTGTCCAGAAAGTTTCTGCGTTTTCAATAATTTTGTTACTGCATTTTCAACTTGTAGATAGGATTCTTTTTAGCTACGAATATTTGCTTTCCATATATGAGTGAGTTTTGAATAGATATGGATTTACTCGCTTAATTTCGCTTAATTTTTAATTTTTCTTAATTTACTCGCGAGATTTTCCTTTCTTCAAAATTGGAATAATATCGGTTTGGGAACTTCAATGGCGTGAGCTGTTAATCTTATAGTGCCTCTTCTGCTAAGATTTGGTTTGTCGCTTTACGGTCATTTTTGCAAACTTTGGGGTAATTAGACCGGGACATACAGTTTAACGTGGATTCCGAACCACTCACAAACATCCATAACACAGCCAATTAATTCGAATCTGAAGCCTGTGATTACTAAAGGCCAGAGTACTAGCCAATTGGCCATCAGGTCGCCTTCTGATAAGAGGAATATGTCTAAGTTTTCAAGTCTTTCTTTATAACCTTTGCATTTGAGTCCACAGTTTTGTTCTCTTAAAAGAATCACCATTAGTATAATCACATTTCCAAACTCTTGAAAGGGTCATTCTGTTGATCTTAAATTGTTAATTCTGTTATCGTAATTGCACGTTTCTACAACTTTTCGTTTTTCTTTTGATGATCTCAACTGACAACTCTCTATGATGATATTAAACTGAAATAAAACAATTGATTTCAATCAGCAGATGAAATTAGACAAATAATTATAATTCGTGATAATACGTAATATTCGTATAATCGAAAAATGTATCAAAACAAATGGCAGATGTCGTAAAACATTGATTTTGATTGAAGACTTTGCAATTTTTGAGCTACAACCTAACTTACAGCTGCAGTTTTGAGGTTGAGGGATAATCTAAATTTTTTTTTGAATGAAAGGAACTTTTTCTCTGGATGAGTTAAAAACAATGAATTGCTAAGGAAGCTATAATTTTTTACAGATTTACAACAACATATGAATGACATTAATTTAAAATTACAAGAAGAATGCCAGCTACTGCCTGATTTACACACTCATATTAAGTCCTATCAACAAAAAATTTGTTTCACTCACAATTGTACAGAAAATGTTTCACGCTTTTAATATTTGCCAAACGTCCAGTCAGTAGACTAAAACTCCATTTCCGGTAGATTTTGCAAATGGAACTTTGGGCCTTTAAAAACTAAATTTTAAGTCTCGTTTTCAGATTTCGATGCAATTGCAAACGACGTCAAGATTTTTCAAAGTCCTTTTCACTTCTACTTAGAAACTCTTGCCCTAGAAACTTCAAATGGAAGTTATTGATTTCCAGTGTTGCGATATTTTTTAAAGAAAAATATTTTTGATTCACTGTTGCTGGAATTTTATAAGAGTCTTCTAATCGCACAGTTTGGGCAGTTGCATGAATTTTCTCGTGGACTTTTATCGACTTTCGAAATTACTTATTTGTGTGAAAAATATTATTCAAAATTAAATATACAAAAAAAATATTTACAGATCCAAATTAATTGATGAGCATTTGAAGTCGTTGCTGATTATTTCCATTTTGTAAATTTAATCAACAATCGCAAACAATTGAAAGTAGAATTTACAGCTATATAAATCCCATTAATTATAATTGTAACGTTTGATTTTATTATGTGAATTACCTACAGTGGGCCACAAAATTGAGTATACACCTTAGAAACTTAGAGACTTTTTTTGCAATTACAAATTAAATATTGCTGTAAGATGATTGAATTTTTTACCTTATATACTTTAGTCTATGCGTTACCGTACTATACTTATAAAATTGTTACGTTTATTTTTTACAAAAACTAATAATAGATCTGAGACGAAAGTAAAAACAACACCACAAAAATAAGTATACACCTTTATTAATTTCCTTTTTAACGTACAAATTAATATTTTGTTGCATACCCTTTTGCTTGAATTGCTTGTAATCTTCTGGACATAGATTCTACTAGTGTTTTAGTGGTTTCAACAGAAATTTTAGCCCATTCTTCTCTCAGAACCTTCTTGAGAACTTCCTTGCTTGTGATTTCGTGCTCATGTACAGCTTTCTCTAATTGCGACCACAAATTTTCGATGACGTTTAGGTCTGGAGACTGGGCTGGAGTGTGTTATTGCTTCTTGCAATGGTACAGCAAGTATAACTGCACAATCTTCGCTGTATGCTTGGGGTCGTTGTCCTGCTGGAATATGAAGCTTGACCCAAGCCCCAACTCACTGGCACTTTTTTCAAGTTATCATTTAAAATCTCCAAATATACATGTTTGTCCATAATACCATGAATAAAAGCAAGCTCTCCAACTCCAGCCGACATACAACCCCAAACGAGGACAGATCCACCTCCGAACTTGACTGTCTTAATGGTGTTTTTAGGTGCCAGTGCTTTCCCAGCTTCTCTCCATATTTTAAATCGTCCATCGCTTCCGTAAAGATTAAACTTACTTTCATCAGAAAATATTACAGTGTTCCAGAAAAAAGAAATAGGCTTTAAACGATGTTCTTGGCGAAAATCACTCTCTTTGTTTATTCACATACTTGATGAGGGGCTTTCGTATTGGTGTACGGCCATGAAAAACCCATATTGGTGAAGGGTACGTAGAATGGTTTCAACTGAGATCTTTTCCCCCGATTGTAGAGAACATCGATAAAGCTAGTTTAGAGGCACTCACCCTCGATCTTTTCTTTACTGAGTGAATGATCTTCCTCTTCGCTGTAGTACTCAGTATTTCTTTTACGTCCTCTTCCAGGAATATTGGTGACAGATCCAGTTTTTTTATACTTCTGCATTTTTTGGACACAACCATGAGTTACACCAATCAACGAAGCGATTTCTCGAAGAGATTTGCCCTCTTTTCGATTATTTTACAGCCAATAAACGCTCAGATTCAATAGTTTCTCTTACGAGAGCTCATTTTACGATTTTTAATGAGAAAAATACTATTTAAAAGCGTTGAAGTGCACAGCACGTTATAAGCAGCAGCTACTCCCCTGAAACTCTTTAAAGAAAATTTGAAACTAAAAAAAGTGGTGGTATAATTTACAAATATAAGAAGTGTATACTCAATTTTGTGGCATGGTTTTCTATCTTTTCTTCGAATCGCTTAACTTTTTCGTAATAAATAAGTTTATATAATTGTGTTATTATAGGATGGTAAAGCAGAAGTTAAAGTATCTAGGATAAAAAAATTGATCTATTTAAATCAATATTTAATTTGTAATTGGAAGAAGTCTAAAAGTTTTAGAGATGTATACTCAATTTTGTGGCTCACTGTATGTAGTCCACTTATTTAAGTTTTAGGTCAAATATCGCATTATTAATCACTGTTAAAATGTTCATTATGTCAGTTACTGTGTTGCTTTAATTGGTCGTTATGAAACAAAATCTGATCGTTCAAAGTTTGTAACCAGCATTGTTAGAGTTTTCAGCATTATTTCCTTACAATGTAAATTAATCCTTAGAAACTATGCGTTTCCCAAATTTTTAATAACTAAGAAATGCTTCCGGCTTTTTATTTCCACGCACTATTGCAAATTTTTAAAAATTCTAGGAATTTGGTTTTTTTCTGAGACTGAATGTACCAAATGACCGTTCCAATAACTTGGTAGACACATTATTGATATGGCATTGTTTGTAATCAGCATTACTTACAATGTAAAATTAACCATTAGAACATTTATGAAAAGTTTTGAAAAGTTTTGATACAAAAAAACTTTCTATTTTATTTCTACACATTGATGTTTAAGCCAAATTTCAAAAATTTTAAAAATTTAATCGCTTTTTTTTAGATTGAATTTATTGAATGACCGTTTCAATATATTGGTAGTCGCCATATTAGCAGTGGTAATATAAACATTGGTAATTACCATATTCATAATTAGTTTGTAATCAGTATTCCTTATAATCTAATATTAACCTTTAGAAAATCTAAACTTCTCAAAAGTTTAGTAACTAAAAACTGGTTCTTATTTTATTTCCACAAATTTCTATGTACTGGATACCATTTCTCAGAAGATCTGGAAATTCAATCATCAAATATATCAATAGAACGTAATATCATCAGTCATGTAACTTCATCAATGCAAACAGGTTTTTTAATACTAATCGAATATAGGTTGTAACCAGTATTCGTTACAATATAAAACAAACCTTTAGAATTTCTAAACTCCCAGTTTAATAAACAAAAATTGCAAATTTATATTTTGTTTCCAAACACTGCTGCAAACCCAGAAAATTTAATCATATTTTATCAGACCCCATGTGTTACCACTCCAGAAGCATGTGGGTTGGAGTTTTTCGTTCAAAAACAATGCATCCTAATCACCGCAGGTGACTTAACTTACAAGACAATAAGCAATCTCGCGAGCTAGAAACTTGTAGTACGAGAGAGATGTTATTTACCTCAAAAGCTACACGGGGAAATTAATAATGAATGCGAGTCTCAGTAATCTCGCGGTTCACTCTTTGAAGTTGGCTAAAGCGAATTCTTAATATGATGCTCTTGCGTTTTTGGAATTCCGCCAGAACTCTCCTGCATCCTCATACAACGAATTTCTGGGGAATAAAGACTCTTTGACGATTCTCTCTCCATATAATATTCCTAACCAAGTGCTCCGACTTGAATAGGAGTTTTTCGGTTGGTTACTTGCAATTTTGTTTTCAGTTTTCTGGGCTGCCCACTTAATGAGCGGAACAAGATCTTTATTCGAGAAGATATTCGAGAATCGCGAACTTCGTGATGTTTTTGATTAATTCGACTTCCTTTGACTATCGTTGCGCGCAGACAGAAATGAATCTGCAGTTGATGCAACTTTTCCTTTTCTACATTGTTGCTCATCTGTATCTTGTAAGAGAATAGAAATAAATTAGCCAAGTAACAGAGAAAGATTTAATTATTTAGATAATTGAAACAGCTTATTTTACGATTTAATCAAATCCTGCCAGAAGAAAATGACCACCACTCAATGCTCTGGAGACTGTTCGCGGCAATACTCACCAATATTCAACAATGTAAAAAGAAGATTATTCAATGGCTGATTAGAAAAGATATATTGTAGACGAATCATATAAAAATATGTAACTCAGTGTAATTAGTAAGAATGTTATTGGAATGTAATGAGCTCAGTCAGATGAGTAAGAATGTTATTGGATCTGATTAAATAGTAAAAATAACTTCTGTTGCAATTATTCTAAATGATTAAACGGGTCTCTGTTACTTAGCTAATTTATTTTCATTCTCTCTTACAAGATACAGATGAGCAACAACGAAGAAAATGAAAGATGCATCAACTGCAGATTCAATTTCTGTTTGCGCGCAAAGTTGGTCAAATTAAGTCGAATTAATCCCAAAACGTCACGAAGTTGGCGATCTCGAATACTCTTTTGAATAAAGATCTTGTTCTCTCATTAAATGGGCAGCCCTGAGAAAACTGGAAACAAAATTGCATCAAACCAACCGAAAATCTCCATTCACTTGGTTAGGAAATATTATATGGAGAGAATCGTCAAAGAGTCTTTATTCCCCAGAACTTCCAAGGCATGAGGAGATGCAAGAGATTTCTGGCGGAATTCCAAAACGCAAGAGCATCATATTAAGAATTCGCTTTAGCCAACTTCAAAGAGTGAACCGCGAGATTACTGAGACTCGCATTCATTATTAATTTCCCTCGTGTAGCTTTTGAGGTAAATAACAGCTCTCTCTCGTACAAGTTTCTTGCTCATGAGATTGCTTATTGTCTTGCTTTGTTAAGTTACCTCTGGTGATTAGGTTGCATTGCTTTTTGAACGGAAAAACTCCAACCCACATGCTTCAGGGAGTGGTAGCACATGGGAATTAAATTTTCAGGGTTTGAAGCAGTGTCTAGAAACAAAATATAAACTAGCAATTTTTGCTTATTAAAATGAGAACGTTAGAAATTCTAAAGGTTTGTTTTTATATTGTAAAGAATACTGATTAAAATCTATGATCAGTTTGTATTGAAACTTTTTAAAAATTGGTATATAGCATTGTCTGTCTGATGGTACGGTACGTTTATTGATACGTCTGGTTTGGTTTGTGGCTCTACGGTCATTTTGTGCACACTTTGAGCGAATCAGACCGGGACCCACAGCTTAACGGGGATTTTGAACCACTCACAAACATCCATACCATTGCCAGGATTGGAATCTGTAGCCTGTAGTATCAAAAGCACGTGCTCTAGTTACATTTCCTGCATTTGCGTGTCGTTTCGGAGGAAGCCCCCAAAACGCCTAGCTGTCTACAAAATCATTTCCTAACCAAGTGCTGCGACTTGAATGGAAATTTTCGGTTGGTTAGATGCAATTTTGTTTCCAGTTTTCTCAGGGCTTTCTCTTTAATGAGCGGAACAAAGATCTTTACTCGAGAAGATATTCGAGAATCGCCAACTTCGTGACATTTTGGGATTAATTCGACTTCCTTTGACCAACTTTGCGTGCAGACAGAAATTGAATTTGTAGTTGACGCATCCTTTCATTCTCTTCGTTTTTGTCATTTGTATCTTGTAAGAGAATGATAATAAATTAGCTAAGTAACAGAGAAATGTTTAATCATTTCGATAACTGAAACAAAAATTATTTTTTTGATTTAATCAGATCCAATAGCATTCCTACTCGTGATCAGTTTGTTGAACTGAACTACATATTCTTAAGTGAGTTGTCTATAATATATCTTTTTTTAAAATCAGCCATTGAATAATCTTCTTTTACATTGTTAAACATTGGTGTGTTTGGAGTTCTAACTTATGTACTACCACGAACAGTCTTCAGAGCACTGAGGGGTGCGCATTGTCTTCTGGCAGGATTTTCAATGGTACCCATTCTGCATTTGCGTGTCGTTTCGGAGAAAACCACCAAGAAACCTTGCTGTCTAAGCGAGACACTTATTCAGGTTTGTCGCTCTACGGAGATTTTTGCATACTTTAGATTAATTAGATCGAGACCTACAGTTTAACGTGAATTCTGAACCACTCCCAAACATCCCCTGCCACCTCAGGATTCGAACCTGAATCCTGTGATACCAAAGGCCAGAGCGCTGGCTAAATGGTCATCATAACGTCTTTATACAGGAGAGGCTCAAAAATAGACCCTTTGAACTTATTTTTCCCTATAGAATCTGAGTTTTCCCCAAATTATATATAAAATTGTATATATCACTATATAACTGTATATATGTGTCGCCGGAAATAGACCGACTAACAGTAGTTAGAGATAACTGCCCCAGATTTGAGTAGTATTATGTAAATACCTAAGTTAAAATTGGTAAACAATAGGCTCCAAGTATAATGGAATTGAGAACTCATTGAGTTCAATTTAGTTTTTTTTTTAAATTTCGAATATAATATGTTTTAAATTATAAATAAAATATTAATACCTTTAAATACCAATGCGCAGTAATTATAAATAATTAGCATACACAAAATGTTCTTAAATTGAAATAAAAAACAAGTAATATAAAAAAAAATTTTTTAAAGTCAATTCCCACTTTTTTCATTCAATCGCAGAAAGTCCTTTTATAAATAATTTTCTTTCATTTCTTTATGTTTATCTGGCGCCATCTATTGGTAGATATATTCAACTTAAATCTAAAAAAAACTAAAATGAATTAATTAAATTTAATTACTGAATTAATATTTGAAAAAATTGTATTAACATCCAGTGTCATCCACCGCAAGTTAAAAAAATTGTATTTGAACTTGACTGGATGAATAAGAAGTATTTTATGACTGATTAAAAATTTGAACAAGATATATATAGGGAGAGTGTGAGCTAATAGAAGAAATTGAACAAATACGAATGTTTGAAATTTTTATTTTTATAAAAAAAAAATATTGAAATAATTTTTAAGATGAAAAAAAAAAAAAAAAGTTTTGTTTTAAAATTTTATATAAATCCTTCAACAATCATCAACAAATTGATAAAAATAATTATTATAAATAATAGATGCATGTAAATTTCAAAAGATAGGTCTGAAACTTGTAACTATTTATAGCTCTTTAACTAAAGTATAGTACAATAAATTTCTAAACCTTGTTCTGCTGTCATCTTCCATTTTTTTCACCGTTCCTAGCTGTCCGCCCTCGTTCAAAAGTATTTGGGCGTTAAGTGGATGACGGATTCCTAATCCCATTCAGAACGGACGATTCATTTCGTCCATATGGGAATTGCGATGACAGGCCTTTTCCATGTCCCCCGAAAAGTTACGATTGGAGTTAATCTACTCAATCTGATGTCCTGAAATAAAAATTTCCGAGGGCCATTAGTATATTAAATTTATTCAGTTATGATCTATCATCTTGAGTTTTAACAATGAAATGGGATTTATGGACCATGTCTGGTAAAGCATGTTTGGTGAAATGTGCGGATGTTTGGTAGATGTACTGATAAAAAGATGTGCACTAAACGTTAATGGTTCCTAAACTTATAAGGCATCCAAATGAAAGCTAAGAACTGTATATGGTACAATTAGTCAATCTTTCCTAAATTTTATTCATATTTGACTACATTCATAGTTTTTTTATGAAGGTGCTAGATTAAGATATACAAGAACTGTGTATAAACTTGCTACTATGAATGATTCTGTAACAGAGAGATAAAATAAAATGAAATGTATCAAATAGAACTAACAGAAAAGTGGTGAAAAGGTGAAACAAGTTCAATATCTCTTTTACAAGAGATATAGAACTTATTTTGCAAGACAAAAAAAACTTTTTCCAGATGATACATTGTATATCATATTTTGTAAAATGGTTCTTTTAGTGCCATCATTGATGATGATTAAACAAAAGTATATAACACATATATAATATTATTGGATTACGAACATCCATATTCATCCTTATTCGTCTTACAACAATTGTGTAAATGAATTTATAAAAATTTACGAAGCATGCTTAATATGTATTATCATTATACTAATCGTTTAAATCTATCATACATACGGAAGGAATTGTTGATCAAATAATTTTCATAGTAAAAAAACTTTGAAAACTGTGAAAAAATTTTTATTTCCAACATTTATGTTTTGGACCAGTGGCTGTCAAACTTTGGAATATAAAGAAAGGAAGAGAGGGATTAATTTCCTGCGAATACAAATTAATTTATCATGCAAAAAGATTTAAGATTAGAGATAAATTAAAAAAAAAAAATAATAAAGGAATTTTTGTATCAATATCTTTTCATTTTTGTTATTTACTCCTTAACAGATTAGCCCCAGTATAATCGTGCATCATATCTGTACCTTTTCAGAATGCACAAGTTTATTCGTGTGAAAATTTAATTAAGTAATTCAATAATTTTTCTGAGTAAGAAAGAAGCATTTTGGCCTACTTTGTATACTTTAAGGTAAACAAGAATTCACTCGTGATATCGTATATCTATTTACGCCCGACTCGTGTCTCAGTGGTAACGTGGGCCGCTGGTAAACATTAAGGCTGAGGTTCATTCCGCTGTCGTCTCTGTTGTAGACATTGTTTCAAAAATGAGAAGATTCGATGGCATTTGGGATGTTCAGCATATTGCCTCTTGAGTCAGACTATCTGATGGAAGTTTACATGGTTTTCTCCCATACGTTATTCAAATTCTGGGTGGTTCCTGTAAAAGGCAGTACGGAAGTATATATTGGCGATCTGCTTCACTGTCTTCATCTGGTTATGTAAGCTACGATGGATTTACAGCAGATACTAAAATCTCACGTTGTAGAATGCCAGTCAATTATAATACTGATCTCCTGTCTACTAAGGCTAAATATTGGCAGATGTTTTATGACGTGAGACTTTAAGGGTCTGGTGAAAACTTCTTTAAGTGATGATCTGTTTTTCTCGCATATAGCCCAAATGTGTGATAAAGAGCTATTTATGCTAAAGGATTTATCAGTTACAGCTTTTTCAACCATCAAATAGGCGAAGGAAAGACCTAGACTCGTGCCTAGATATCGTAACTTCTTATTTGATGTCTCCAACACCTTTTTTTTTATATCTTCACAGTTCAAACTCCCCACATTATTCGCCCGATTTTCCTCTTAAAATCCATCCATGGACCTATAGGCTTTCCATTACTGGGGATGATGCTGACACTTAACCAGATCGATTAATCAACTTCAAGATCCTTTGTGGTAAGCCAAAGATCAATTTAACCCGTAGAGGTGGAAAGTTTCCCCAAAACATGTGTACTTATAATCTATCAGCCTACCAAAGGCATTCTGTTTCCGTTAGGAAGAATCACCCAATCAATAAATTAGGTGAGCTCAGATAACTTCACTAGTTTTAGCTGACTTAATAATCTTTTAGCTCTTGATCCTCTACACTTTTAAGTTTCGCAAGACCCCACCAATTAAAACACTGCACAAAGATATCACTTTCATTCGCAGTTGGGGTAAAAGGCCTGTTTCCTATGGAAATTGGACATTTTTGAATAGATCTGATTCGCATCTTGTAAGGGCTATTGAACATCCAATACATCCTTCAATGGACAGACATGAAATATATCACCACAGCACATGAATTATATAATCATTACTAACAATTTTACCTTAATACAAAAAATATTTTTAAATACATATTGACACCCATATCGACACGACAAACGTTATGCGTCATGGAAATCAGTCCATGCAATGAGATCTTCTTAACGGCAATTAGAAAAAATTGCCCCGTCTTCTCAATCTACTACATTTTCTCGTATCAGGAACAAATAAGTAACAAGTAATATAAAAAAAATATTTTTAAAGTCAATTTCTACTTTTTTTTTCACCCTATTGCAGAAAAGGCCTTTACAAATAAAATTGAAAGTTACATCTGGCGCCGTCTATTATTAAATACATGCAACTTAAATCTAAAAAAAAAAACTAAAATTAATGAATTAAATTTAATTACTAAATTAATATTTGAAAAAACTGTATTAACATCCAGTGTCATCCACTACAAGTTCAAAAAATATATTTGAACTTGAGTGGAAGAATAAAAAGTATTTCATGAACGATTGAAAATTTGAACGAGATATATAGGGTGAGTGGGAGCTAATAGAAAGAATTGAAAAAGACTAGCATTAATATGTATGAATAAAAATTTTCCATTTTGGATTTTCGTTTCCATATCATAATAGTGTTGGGAAAAATCTTACTTTTTTCTAGAATTGTTATTTTGTAGAAAATGTAATAATTTTATTTTATTTTTATATATATTCTTTGACTTTCTTATTTTTTTTAAAAGAAAAATGAATGATTAATGTTTTGATGTAAAAAATGTCATCTAATTGTGATTTTGTTTCGCAATTCAGTTATTTTCTGTAACGATTCTATTCAACGGAAATAAGGCACCTTAACGAATATCCGTTAAAGGAACTCAGTTTTCAGAATTTCATTCTTTTTTAGGTTACTTTCTGTTGCGTGTTGTAATTTCTTTTTCTTCGTAATTCATTTAGTGCAAACTCATGCGAGAACCGCATTAAAGTATGAATTCTTTGCAAAATGTAATCACGCGAAAGTATTCTTTTTTCTTATCGTGGTTAAAAATATTCGTAATTGTCAAGAAGTAGGTGATTTTCGAAGAAATTTTCAAAAGAAAATAAAACGGAATATCCATGTATTATGTAGTCATTTTAGGAATAAAAACTATCGAAAATATAATAAAATTACTGTGACTCTTTCAATTAACATTGATCTCCATCTAATGAAACAAAATGTTATTTTTTTTTTGCGTTTAATTATGCAGTCCCTTCATATATGTTAACGTACAAAATATGCAGTTTGTAATCACGTATATTTTAATAATGCAGTTATTTAATTTCAAGTATCAAAATTAATTATTTGTTTACTACTGCACTACTATATGAAACTAAAAATCTTTACTAAAATACTACTATATGAAACCAAAAATCTTTACTAAAATACTACTATATGAAACTAAAAATTTTTACTAAAATACTACTATATGAAATTAAAAATCTTTACTAAAATACTACTATATGAAACTAAAAATCTTTACTAAAATACTACTATATGAAACTAAAAATCTTTACTAAAATACTACTACATGAAACTAAAAATCTTTTACTAAAATACTACTATATGAAACTAAAAATCTTTACTAAAATACTACTATATGAAACTAAAAATCTTTACTAAAATACTACATGAAACTAAAAATCTTTACTAAAATACTACTATATGAAACTAAAAATCTTTACTAAAATACTACTATATGAAACTAAAAATCTTTACTAAAATACTACTATATGAAACTAAAAATCTTTACTAAAATACTACTATATGAAACGTTTTCATATTGTATTAATTTCAATATTTGTCTATATTAATAAATGTATGTAATCGGCAATCGACCATCAGATCCTTAAAATGTAATTTTAAGGGTCAGATGGCCGAGTGAATGGCGCTCGGATTGCATGGCGCAGGTTTCGGATTCGAGTCCCGCTGGTGCCATGAATATTTGTAGTTGTTCGGAATCCACTTTAAACCGTAGGTCCCGGTCTAATAGGATTGTAGAGCATTGGGAGCAGGGGCCGACACCCTACCCCTTTAAAATGTTAGTATCACATTTGTGGTATTCAGTATCTTGTCTCGTTAGTCAGAATATCTGGTGGGAGTTTTCTGGGTTTTCTCAAATACGATACGCATACGTAGGCAAGTTCCCTCCATAAGTCCTACCGGAAATCACTGCCCTCCTTCTTCACAGACTTGGAGCCAAGTCATACTTCTGCCTATGGGTGTTCCATCACAACAGAAGCTGGGCCCCCTTTCCTTCTTTCATGAGACCACATAAGTTTTGTACTAGATGTTGCTGTCTACCTAGTGGAATAAGAAACAAACACAATTTTTTACCCCGTAAAAACAAGACATCTCATGTTTCGAAATCTGTCAGTAAGCAGACGGCCTTGGCCCACCATGAGGCTGTTGCGTCAATCATGATGATTATAGATTATTATTTCAATCAATTATTTATGAATCTATCTGATTATTCAATTTAACGCATTTAGTTAATGCTCCAACTTTATAATTAACTTTTTAGCAACTTTATATAACAATTTTTATAATTTTAAATATTTTTTCAGCTTTTTATTTTTAATGTACAAAAACATTGTTGTTATTAACAAAACGCATAAAGGTATTTAAAAAAACCATCTAAAGCTAAAAAAAAAAAAAAAAAATTTCCATATTAAAATTACGACTCTAACCTAATAAATGTGATCATATGTGACTATTCCGAAGCCTATTTTGGCAAATATTTTTCGGTTCACTTTTAATTAAAGACGGTCAATAATTTTACATTAATCAGGATATCCCGGCCGTCGTGATTAATGACGTCGCCTTTCGATATTTCTGACACGTGCTCAGACCGTGCGAGGTCGCCGTAATTAATGACGACTAAGAAAGTTTATGGCGGGGTTAATTAATAGATGTCCTGATGCCTCACAGTTAACCTTTTAAGGCAAATGAACATTTTGTTGGTGTATCTGTTGCGCAGTACTACACGCATGAACAATCAACGTCATGTTCTTTGGGGTTTTATTTTGTGCAGTGTCTTAAAAAAGAAGTTCTCATAAATAGAACACTTCTGACTTATTAAAGCAGAAAATGACTTGTCTACGTGTTATTGATAAATCATATAAGAATTTAAAAGCAGATTTTAATATAATGTCTGATCGTAAGAGTCGCTCATATACATCAGGTTTCTGACCACTTATTTAGTACTGTACCATTTTCCCTCT
Organism: Caerostris extrusa; assembly: GCA_021605095.1. Taxonomy (NCBI): domain Eukaryota; kingdom Metazoa; phylum Arthropoda; class Arachnida; order Araneae; family Araneidae; genus Caerostris; species Caerostris extrusa. The sequence continues at coordinate 62,120 of BPLR01012932.1, read as the reverse complement.
GGAAGAGATATAGCATTTTTGTATATTCTTTAACAAGTTCATAATAACAACCTGTCACTCAAATCTGACAGTAGATAAGCAATGTCGTGTATATTTATATCACAAGCAATTAGTGTTTTGTACTAATGAGAACATGCTGCCACTCAAATCTGATAGCAGATAATCAGCGTTATGAATAATGAGACGTCGTGACATTAGCGATTGTCTGTTCGACATTCCACACAGATTGAAACAATTAAAGACGGTATATGAAATTACTTGATGAATTTTCGTATTGTGATTGGTGATTGACCATGGACTAATAAATTGTCCACTCAATGAGAAGTGAGGAAACTGCCATCCGCCTGACGAATTTTCTAAAAGGGAGTTTTTCTGAAAAAGTGTGTTCTGCAAAGAGTCGACAAGAAGTGTCTGTTTCTAAAGTGACAGAAAAGGCCGGAATTTCCGCCAGTTTTCAAAGTGAGCGCCTCGTTCTTCGTGTATCACGCTGTGTGATAATTAAGGTCTGTCGCAAACCGATTGTATTAGATTCGTCGTAGACTCTAAAAGTCTCTGATCTTGGAGTCAATTGTACTTCTGAATCAATTTTTCATCTTAAACTTTCATTTCTTTGTACATAGAGTTATATATATATATATATATATATAAATTAAATGTTTTCCATGATCCTGAAAGTGGCCCTTTTCAGGAATTCATTACAATTCTAATATAGGCTGTGAGGTTACACTACAATAAAAGTATTACTAGTAATTTTATGCCTATCAACTTTTATAACAAAACGATTAATTCGGAAGATTATTTTCATTAACTAGAAAGCATTTTTAAGCCCCTTGTGAAATAATCCTTTCAATCATTTTTTATATTATGGTAACATAACACATAGTACACTGAAGTGACAAAAGTCATGGGATACCTCTTAATATCGTGTCGGCCCTCCTTTCGACCGGCGAAATGCAGCAACTCGACGTGGCATGGACTCAACAAGTCGTTGGAAGTCTTCTGCAGGAATATTGAGCCATGCTGTCTCGATAGACGTCCATAATTGTGAAAGCGTTGATGGTGCAGGATTTTAGCCACGAACAGACCTCTCGATGATGTCCCATAAATGCTCGATGGGATTCATATCGGGCGATCTAGGTGGCCAGATCATTCGTTGGAATTGTTCATAATGTTCTTCAAACCAATCGCGAACAGTTGTGGCCCGGTGACATGGCGCATTGTCATCCATAAAAATCCATCGTTGTTTGGGTGCATGAAGTCCATGAATGGCTGCAAGTGATCTTCAAGTAGCTGAACATAAGCATTTCCAGTCAATGTTCGGTCCAGTCGCACCAGAGGACCAAATCCATGCCATGAAAAACAGCCCACACCATTACGGAGCCGCCACCAGCTTGAACAGTGCCTTGCTGACAGTTTGGGTCCATGGCTTCGTGGGGTCTGCGCCACACTCGAACCCTACCATCAGCTCTTACCAACTGAAATCGTAACTCATCGGACCAAGCCACGGTTTTCCATTCATCTAGGGACCAACCGATATACTCACGTGCCCACGAGAGTCACTGCAAGCGATGTCGTTCTGTCAGTAAAGGCATTCGAGTCGGTCTTCTGCTGGAATAGCCAAAGAAAGCCAAATTTCTCCGCACAGTTCTAACAGACAAGTCTCTTGTACGTCCCACATTGATTTCTGCGGTTATTTGACGCAGTGTTGCTTGTCTGTTAGAATTTACGACTCTTTGCAGACGTCGCCGGTCTCGGTCGTTAATGCAGGCGGTCGACCACTGCGCTGTCCATGGTGGGATGTTATGCCTGAAATGTCATACTCTCGGCACACTCTTGACACAGTGGATCTGGGAATGTTGGAATTCCCTAATTGTTGAATCGAATGTTGAATTCCCTAACGATTTCCGAAATGGCATGCCCCATGCGTCTAGCTCCAACTAACATTCCGCGTTCAAAGTCTGTTAATTCCGTCGTGCGGTCATCATCACGTCAAAACCTCTTTCACATGAATAACTTGAACAGAAATGAAAGCTCTGCGCATTTATACCTGTTCTACGCGATGCTACTGCCATTTGCAAATTTGCATATTGCTATCCCATGACTTTTGTCACTTCAGTGTATAATGCATATTTTATTAAACTAATATCAATTTGTTCATGATGCTAAAGTATATAAGAATTGCAAAATAGTTTTTCGTTGATTAAAGCAATAAGTGATTATAAAACGAGTTCGCATCCCGCCAAGGTCTCAGCTGTCTAATTGTGATATTGGTTACAGTTAACGTTTTCAAAAAAATCTTTTATTAAATTTTTATTTTTCATAGCAATTAAATTATTAAGAAGGGGCCTGATGGCCAAGTGACAAGCTCTCTGGCTTTCTGTTTCACAGATTTGAAGCGCCATGGATGTTTGTAATGATTTGGAATCCACTTTGAAATAGTAGACCCTGGTTTAATATTATGGGGCTGTAGTGCCAATGAGGAACATTAAGAAGAAATAGTATGAAAGTTTGAATGAGAAATGCATACTAAAATATTTATCTATTATATAACATTGTATTATATTCTTTATGGCATTACATTGCATTATATCACTTGAAATTCACATAATGAATGTTAACTGCTAATGTTAAATTCATCCTCATCTTCATCATTGATGAGCCCAACAGCCCCATTTTGGGCCAAGGCCGTATGCCTACTGGCAGATTTCGAGATGTTTTCTTTTTACCGCGTAAGTTGTGAGCCTTACGGCCAATGCTCTACAGCCATATTAGACCGGGACCTACGGTTTAAAGTTGATTCCGAATCCCTACAAACATCCATGTCCCTGCCAGGACTCGAACCCGAATCCTGTGTCATAGAGCGCCTGAGCGCTAGTCACTCGGGCAAAATGTTGTGATGAATCATTATTATTGTGTAAATAACAATCTGCCAGTAGGCATAGGTGGCTGTGTGCACCAATGATGATGATGATGAAGTAGAAGAAGATATTAAGAATTAGATGAAATCAGAAGAAAATTTGAATGAGAAATGCATATATTTAATATTTAAGAGATTCTCTTTATATTATATTGTGATCATATTATTTAATATTGTAATACTTTGCTGATGGAATTATATTACATTGTGTTATATCACTTGAGATTCACATAAAGAATCGTAACTCTTAATGCTAAATTTACCATTCTTTTCTATTTAGAAATTGATAAAATGTTGGAATGATTTTTTTTTTATTAATGTGTAAATATCAATGTTTTTAATCATAGAGAAACTTTGTATGCTCATAATATATCATAATAATAGCGACAGCCAGAAATGAAAAGCTGCCTATATTTGGTTTAATTAAAAACATTAATAATAATTTTTAATTCAATTTTAAATTAATTAAAATAAAATCTAATTTTTAATTATTAAATCAATCACGACAAGCGCCATCTGATGGTACGATGGGGTACTACTCACTGTTATTAAGGTATTCAGCTACTACGACAACTGACATTAAAGTGCCATCAATGCTCGGTTTTTAAATGATTGAAACAAATACAACCATTATTTTCTCAAGTGGTGGAATGTATAAAATATATTTACATGTAACGTTTATTTATATAATTGCGTAATACTACCTTGGGCAAAAATACATTATTATTTTTTTTCCAAATAAATGCAAAATATCAATTTTGATATAAAATTTCAATTAGATAGCTTTAATTCAATGTTATTTAACTATAATTAGCTAAAATCTGCGCACATGATTGCTACTATATACCTGATTTTATCAATGTCAGGAACTAATTTAATAGCGTATTTTCATTGTCAAACTTAATTTATAAACACAACTTTATGCATTAACGTAATTTATTTATGAATTTAATATTATTATAACATAAAATCGTAATGCTTGCCATTTTGGATAAGTAATTTACAAAATTAGGTACAAAATTAAATGCAAAAGAAATTATTACTTTTGAAGGATTTGCTTATAAGATTTAAAGGGATCATTAACATATTAAAGAGTCAACTAAAGCATTTTGACACACTTAATTAAAACTATAACTAACATAACTAAATTTATATTTACTTTTTCTGTCTTTAGAACTTATTAGCAGTATTACCTTTATTATTAATTTAAAAAAACCGTTCATATTAACGTACCTTTAACTCACTGGTAAATAGGTTAAAAATAATCTTTTACTTACTTCTAAGTTTCAAACAAAGCATCCTATTTTGAAAATACAAGTTATGCAAATTCAGATTCATCAAGGTAATGGAGAAGTGCATCACATTGATTAAACTACAAGCTTAATCTTTTATTAAACCAGACAAGTATCTTCTATTAAGCCAGACTACTTTGGGGATGAGTAGCTGCTCTCAATTAAGTTTTCTAGTTACAAGAGCTTTTAGCAATCAGGATAGATTGTTCGTACAATGTTAGTGCTTAAGAAAAGTTACATATTTGGCATTTTATTTTTTACATGATTCATTTCAAGTTAAAATACAGATTATTAGAAGCTACTGATTTGGTGTTGTTATGAAAAGATTGCGACATTAAATGTTGCCAAATTTATTATTGAATATAAAAAGTTATAACTTTTAGCGTACTATTAGTATATTAATAATAACACAGTGTTTTAAAAAAACTCACAAAATTGGATATTGTATAAAAAAAAATTGTCTTAAAATCAAATATAAGTGTGTTGAAATGAAATGTTTTCGAAAAATTTAATATTTATTTAAAAAAATTGACCATAATATCAAATTTAAGAAGTGTTTTTAAAGAATCTTGAAAAGGTTGAAAATCGTATGAAAATAGGTTTTAAGATCAAATTTAAGAAAATAACAAACTTTTATACTGAAATAATTTAATTTATATTCTGCGGTTTAGAGAAAATATTAAATATAATTTTTATATGGCCTCTTAATATATAAAGATTTTTTTTATTTCTTTCTGAAATAAAAAAAAAAAAAAAAAAAAAAGTTCTTCAGTTTAATTATAAAAATAAAAATAATAATAATAATAAAAGTGCATGACATGTATTATTTTGATTTGTAATAACGGTTTATTAAACCTATTGTTGTTTATGTGTTTTAAGGTTAGATGGCGTTGTGAAATAAAGGTAGTTTTAATACGTGGCAAAAGCAACACATATCACTTACAAATTAATAATCACCATACACTGTAATATTGTTCAAACTGAATTGACTCACTGATATAGAAGAATCTTCTTTAAACGAGTTACAGAAACTACTAAAATTAACTTTGTAGTGTGCAGGTTGGACAATCAGATTGCAACTCGAATGTTATATTTGAGGCACAGGTTTGAGAACACCCAGCTTTATTGATACACGCACAAACGCCACGTACATACAATTAGGTACATAGAATATTCAACACATTTGGAGACAAAAAATTACATATTCGTGCAAGGCTTCCTCTTCTAAGCCTTGACTGAAAACCTGAAACTCGGCTACGCACAGGATTCTCGAAATATACTTTCTTTCCGGATAAGAGTTTGTAGGTCAACTGATCGTTTCTAGCAAATGTCAAACGGGGGTGCCAGTATGTAGGAGGAACCACGGTTACACCTTCTAATTGTTAATTTTATGATTTGAAAATAATAGCAAATTGGTGATATTGATTGACAAATTGCTACATTTGGTGATAATATACTTGGTGATAGGACTCAGAACTAAACGAATTTGATTGGAAATTCGACTAACATGTCAGAAACGAAATCTTATGAAAAAGCCTTCTAATATTTCCATTAATTAAATTTGTGATATATGATACAATGTCTGGTCCATGAATTATAAACTAATTTAAAAAACTGATGATATTGTTGTTTTTAAATGCAAACACACTGATGTGTCATTCCCATCCCACCCCACCCCAGAACAGCAAATATGCAACATATTCAGCGTTATCCAGGTTGAAAAATGGGACATCTTTTAGATTATACCGACAATCTATTACTACAGTTTGGAGAGAAACTTTCTAAGAAATTTAGGATGTGTGTGGCGAGGATTCTCATCCTTCTCCACCATATCTTGGCAGCCGGATGGTAAATTGGTTGATGCTCTAGCCTTTAAACCGGTGGCATGGATGTTTGAGTGAGTGGTTCTAAATCCACATTAAACTTTAGGTCACGGTATAATTAACCTAAAGCGTGCAAAAAGTGACTGTAGAGCGACAAATCAAACGAATCTCCATACCTTGAGTCTCACTGAAGAAATCCTGGCCTACAGATTTATCTTACACGGCATAGACACTGAAGTTCTCAGACATCAATGATTGTTGGATTTCGAACCAAACTTTATTAGTTCTGAAATCCAACTCACTGTGCACTATAGCATATTTTAACAGTCATATTAATTAAATTAAATTAATTTGTATGCATATATTAACAAGGTAGTTTAATACGAAGCAATAACTAGTATCGGAATGCTTTTTTTTCTGTTTTTACTTTTTTTAAGAAAATTATTAGTACTCAAAGGACAAGAGAATCTTAGAAAAAAAGTAGTTTCTTAGAAACAAGTAATTTAAAAAAAAAAATTTTTTAAAGTCAATTCCTACTTTTTTTTCACTAAATTGCAGAAAGTCCTTTATAAATAATTTTCATTCATTTTTTTTTAAGTTTATCTGCCACCATCTATTGGTAGATACATGTAACTTATATCTAAAAGAAACTAAAATTGATTAATTAAATTTAATGAATGAATTAATATTTGAAAAAACTGTATTAACATCAAGTGTCCTCCACTACAAGTTAAAAAAAAATGTATTTGAACTTGAGTGGATGAATAAAAAGTATTTTGTTAACGATTGAAAATTTGAACAAGATGTATATAGGGAGAGTGTGAGCTAATGGAATGAATTGAAAATAAATTTATAATTGAATGAAGTTTAAAAACATATTGCAAAATGAAGCATAAAAAATTTGCTGAAGTATTTATTTTTGACATGCATACATATGGAGATGTCGAAGATGAATTTCTAGGTATGAATGTCATCTTCATATAAATATCTAGAAGAATGTATGTAAATATAATATATAAAACTATTATATATATAACTCACAGCTTTATTTACACAGGCACAAACACCACAGGCATGCAATTAGCGACATACAATATTTAGCACATTTAGAGATATATTTATAGATTCGTGGAAGGATTCCACTGCTTAGCCGAAAACTCGATACTCTTGCTACGCGCAGGATGCCCGAAATATACTCCGAGTGAGATTCTGTTTTTCCATCGATATATATATATATATATATATATATATTATTGGTTATTTAAAAAAACACTTAATATTCATTTGTTTTAGATACTATAAGTTTTAATTTAATTTTTCATTCCATATTACACTTTTTTTTTTTCATTGATACTATATTTATTGCACATTGGGAATTGCGCAAAAATATATAATTCAAAATCATCAATTTTTTTTTAATTTTTGGAATTGGTAACGACCTAGACAAAATGATATTGAAATTTATTCTTAGAAGCATTATTAATTTTCGCTAAAGTCCTTTGATCTTAATTTTTAAAAAAAAAATGTTAAAAATTTTTTTTTTTTTATCAAATATGAAAAGATTCAAGAATAAACAGTATTCGAACACTATAAGTTATTTAAAATTCTGAATAAATTTATTGAATAAATATAACGGATTAAGTTTTCTGAGCAAAAAATGGTCTAGACTGTGATGATAAACCAAAAAAATATTAAAAGATTTTCGAAAATATAGATCAAAGGAACTGATAATGTGGATATCAGTCTTTTGATTTTTGAATTGATTAATATAATCTATAAGAAAAATTCAGGCATTGGTATAAGTTAGATGAAAAATATGATCCATAAATTAGAAATAATAGATTTATGCTTGTTTATCTTATTATTGGAAAAAATATATAAATAAAGAAAAAAAATTGAAAATTCAATGTGGCTTTATCTTGTATATAATCATAATTTTTAAATTATAATAATTATTTTTGCATAAATATTGCAATAAAAATATAATTGATAAAATATCGGGTTAATTTTTTTTTATTTCAATTTAATTATTTTAATTTATTTAAATAGCTTTTTTTAATTATTTTTATAGCTTTTTAAATAGCTTTACCTTTTTTAATGGCTTTAGTTCATAATAATTTTTTATATATTTAATTGTAGATATTTTGTTAGCGTTGCCGAGTTTCGAAAATTAGTATTTGATGCACAGAGTCAGAATTACTTCAAAAGTAAAAGTGGAAAGAGTTAATTAATTAAGAAATTGGAACTGACATGCGCGAAAACATATTAAATAAATAATAAAGTTTTGAAATTAATTAAATAACATATTACTAATAAATACAAGATATTTAAATAAAAAGAAATTATTTATAAATTTTTAATGGCAACATTGATCAAATTTGTTTTGCACCGTAGTATCTATCTATCTATCTATCTATTAAGAAAGTGGAATTGACATTCGTGAAAACATGTTTAATTAATTTCAAAACTTTATTTTTATCTAATAACATATTACCAATAAATACAAAATATTTTAAATAAAATAAGATTATTTATAAATTTTGAATGGCAACATTTTCCCAATTATTTTGTAGTGTCTGTCTATCTTTGGCCCACATGATAATTGTGAAAACGTCATTTTCCGCCTTTGTGACAAAGAGTTACAATGGCTACAATAATACAAAATATGAAATGCTCTGTTTTCCCCAAGCAAAAATACAAAAGCTGCAGAAATTAATTGATCATTATGTGTCCTTTATAGATTTGCAATAATTAGGGAAAATACAACAGTGGTTCAACTGCAGTACTATTGTTCATTATCCCGACCCTGCACCTTGTGACTTCCATGTTTTCTTTTATCTAAAAACAGGGATGGTCCCTAGCATTTTGTCTATGCAGGCTCTAAGAAAATCTTTTACTGTTAACAAAAATGCTTGCGTACAAAATGTGAATAATGAAAAAATAATTAAGATGTGTAGGTATCCATTAATAAAATTTTGTTGCTATTTTTTGTTTATTTTTATAAATCACCTATTCCCTTTATTTGAAATGCGACTTTTATTAGAACAATTCTCAAGAGGTCCCAGTTCAACCTCTACGATAGAGTGTTTTTAGAACAACACAGTATCAATAAACTTTTTAGTAAAATCGCAGAACAGCAGCCGTTGGCATTTGGCGTCAAAAATTCTTTTCGCCAAAGTACGCCAAGAAAAGGGTTACAATTGTAAGCGAAGTGTATTGCAAATAGTACAAGAATGCCGATACCACATTTGGTGACTTATCGCTCAATTGATGCCGCAAAAGTCGCCAAATCCCAATGTCTCTATTTTGCAGTTTGGCCAATTTTTTTATCGCATGGTCTTTGATTTATTATTATAATCTTCAAAAAAAAAGTATAGCTCGAGTTCATGTGTGAAGGAACAAGTTGACCTAATAAGCTGTGACAATTTCTCATACCAATTCGAACTGTGTGTTGAGAATTTTCTACTTTGAATGCATATAAGATTAGCTTTCAAAGGCTTCCTTTCGTATGAAATAAGAACCAATGCTTCAAATTTTAAACGTGACAAAAATTTAAATGCTTTTAATGATTAGCAGGTGCCTATTAGTTTTAAATGCTTGTCAAGATTCTATAAAACTTTATTCCAAAATGCTGTATTCAAAGAATTGGTAATATATCAAAAAAATAGAATTGTTACTATCAGCAAATGATTATCTACAGCAGTGGTCTCCAAAGCGGTGCATGCAGCTCAGGAGGTACGCGTAATGATAATTGAGAGATACAAGAGAGTGCGAAGATCTGTCAAGGGTCACTGTGTCTGATTTCAGGAACGTTTGGTTGAGTTAAATATCATAAATGCATCGGCTTTAAAGAGCATGCGCACGAAGACTTGTATGAAGTATAGCGCTTTAGAAGATACATTTGAATGCTCAAGTAAAAACTGCTCAGTTAGCATGAGCTGTAAAATTAGTTCATTTATAATGTTGAGCTTCCCAGACTTTAGTATCAGGTTTGAAGTCCTGGCCGCCAGTGAGAATTTTCCACAACCGGGTGGCAACCGGGCCATTTTTTGCTTGAAATTTTACGCCATATTCCTATTTTGGTCTCAAATAGGCGATCACTAAGTGGTGATAATTAGTTCTTTATTTTGATTTCAGTAGCGTCTTCGTTTGTCACTCCACGGTCATTTTTTGTACATTTTGGGCTAATTAGACAGGGACCTACAGTTTAACGTGGATTCTGATTCACTAATCAACATCCATGCCACCGTCAGTGTTCGAACTGAAGTCTGTGGTACCAAAGGCCAGATCGCCAGCTAATTGACCATCATTCTACTCAGTAGCGTCTGGGAAGCTCAACATTATAAATGTGCTCTGTCTTTGGAAGGAAGATATCTCTGATCTTTTTAGTCACACACACACACACACACACACACACACACAGACACACACACACACACACACACACACACACACACACACACACAGACACACACACACACACACACACCATATATCATTATCATTTGCGCAACTGCCCCATGGTGGCCTAAGGCCGTCTGCCTATTCGCAGATTTCGAAACATGAGATGTCGTTTTATGGGGTAAGGGTTGTCAGCCTTATGCCCAACGCTTTACAGTCATACACGCCATATATATTATGTTATATTATAGGGAGTACAACTTTTCATTATTTTTATTTTTGTGGTTAAAACGTTGATAAAAATGTTTGAGATCGCTGATCTATGGCATGAATAGCCATCTTTATTAGCCATTATCCAACTAAATGTGATCAGGTAATTCGATAATGAACGATTTCAATTAATCTATCATTCACATAGATCCTGAACGGAGACAACAATCATTAAAAAAAAAAAGAGAGAATAAACGATCTTTCCGAAAACATCCAAAAACGATTAATATCACGTTCCCAATTGAATCAGGACCCTTAATATAATTTGATGTATAGGTAGAGAGCCATTTAAGCCTCTTAACCATTTAAGATCTTCAAAAGGGACTTGTTCTTTCCGAATCCTTTTGACGGACCGACGAAAGCTAATGCAATTTATGGCAGCCTCTAAATCCGGAGGCGAGGTCCCATCGATCGCCATCAAGACGTATCAGATTCCAATTTTTTCTTTTTCTTTTTCTTATTGGCGATTTTTTTTTTGTTTTGTTGGCGGATTTTTATCTTTTCTTCTCATTTTCTTACAGCACTGATTTGTTCTGAGATATGAATCGGAGGAAAATTAAGTTCCCCAATGCGAAATCAGATTTCTTATTGCCTCATTAGTCACCTGGTATTATTTCTGGGCTGTTTTTTTAGTGTTATTCAGCGGATTTCTGTTACGAAACGATCCGGCATTAGAAATTTTGATTACTGGGCTCTTACTTAAGATAATGGCCAAATGTGGTAACCATCGCACTTTCATACATAGTACTAAGTGTTCTGAATTTGTCTTCAAGAACATTTTTTTTTTTTTTAACTTGGTGATTTTATTACGTTGGGAAATTGGATTCAATTTTGAATTTTGACTTTTTATGACTTAGTTTCTGAATTTAGCGAATTATTTTAATGATACAATTTTCAGTAATTTTATATCATTACTATCACTGGTTTGACTTAATTTTGTTGAATTAGTATCTTTTATGATTTTGCATTTAACATCGTTATTTAGAAAATATTTGACACGACAATTTCTGAAAGGAAAAGTGAAAACTGATGGTTATTATTAATTATTTATTTTTTATGGAACTGATGTATCAATTTTTAAGCAAAATGTTTTATAACTTTTGAATTACATTTTGAGTAGATTTTCATGATATTTAGACATGATTTGAAAACATGGTTCACACATTTTTATGATTTTGCATTTAACATCGTTATTTTGAAAATATTTGACACGACAATTTTAGAAAAGCCAAGGGCAACTGATGGTCATTATTAAGTAATTATTTTTTATATCATTGATGCCTCAGTTACCAAGCATAATTATTTATAGTTTTGAAATTACTTAATAATATTATTGAAATTACTAATATTATTGAAAAGCTGCTGTTAATATAATGCTAAATTATATTAACAGCTTTATAAATCTCTAAACATTTTCTTTGAGACCAGAAACAAAAAGTGTAGATATTGCTGATCTATGGCATGAATAGCCGTCTTTATTAGCCATCAACCAACTAAATGTGATCAGGTAATTCGATAATGAACGATTTCATTGATCTATCATCCACATAGATCCTAAACGGAGACGACAATCATTAAAAAAAAAGAAGAGAATAAACGATCTTTCCAAAAACGATTAATATCACGTTCCCAATGAATCAGGGCCCTTAATGTAATTTGATGTATAGGTAGTTCCTTAACCGTTTAAGATCTTCAAAAGGGACCTCTTCTTTCTTCCGAATCCTTTTGACGGACCGATGAAAGCTGATGCAATTTATGGCAGCCTCTGAATCCGGAGGCGGGCTCTCATCGATTGCCATCGAGACGTATCAGATTCCGATTTTTCTTTCTTTTTTTCTTATTGGCGATTTTTTTTATTTATTGTTGGCGGATTTTTATCTTTCCTTCTCATTTTTTCTTACAGCACTGATTTGTTCCGAGATATGAATCGGAGGGAAATTAAGTTCCAAAATTCGAAATCAGATTTCTTATTGCCTCATAAGTCACCTGGTATTATTTATGGGCTGTTTTTTAGTGTTATTCAGCGGATTTTTGTTACGAAATGGCCAGCATTAGAAATTTTTAATACTGGCTTCTTACTTAAGATAACGAGGCAAATGTGGTAACCATCACACTTTCATACATAGTACTAAGTGTTTTGAATTTGTTTTGGTGGAAAAAAATGTTTTTTTCACTTAATTTTACTGTGGTATCAGTAGCGTCTGGGGAGCTCAACGTCATAAATACATTGTTTTTAAAGTGTATTTGCACGAAGGCATAGGAAACAAACTCCTCTACCTTTGAGGGAAGATATCTCTGTCACCTCTTTCTCTCGCGGACTTGATGGGCAATTGGGTAGTGCTCTGGCCGTTGGTACCACTGGTTTTAAGTTCGAATCGTGGCGGTGGCATGGATGTGTGTTAGAACTTCGGAGTTGTAGGTTCCTGTCTAAAAAGTGTGCAAAAAATGGCCGTAGAGCGATAGTCCAAACTATATATATATATATATATATATATATATATACACAGTCCAGTCACATTAGTGTGACCACCACCTACTTTCGACGTCAACGTGAAATAACCAATCGCAAAAGGCAGATGGCAGCACATTGCAGTGGAGTGTATATAAAGAATTCCACTTAATACCACTTAAATACCACTTAATACCACACTCCACCACTTAAAGCCAGAATATACAAGAGTGTATATTCTGGCTTTTTGACAGGTGGTCACATTAATGTGACTGGACTGTATACATACAATACATTATATTACATTATAACAACAACATTATATAATACATTATACAACTTTTAATTATTTTTATTTTGGTTTTACGTGATCAAAAGGTTTGGAGATCGCTCATCTATGGCATGAATAGCCTCCATTATTAGCCATCTAACTAAATGTGATAAGGTAATTCGATAATGAATGATTTCATTAATCTATCATCATCCACATAGATCCTGAACGGAGACAACAATCATTTAAAAAAAAGAGACAGAATAAACGATCTTTCCCAAAACATCCAAAAACTATTAATATCACATTCCCAATTAAATCAGGTCTCTTAATGTAATTTGATGTATAGGTAGAGAGAGAGAGCTCCTTAACCACTTAAGATCTTCAAAAGGGACCTCTTCTTTCTTCCGAATACATTTGACGGACCGACGAAAGCTGATGCAATTTATGGCAGCCTCTAAATCAGGAGGCGGGCTCTCATCGATCGCCATCGAGACGTATCAGATTCCGATTTTTCTTTTCTTTTTCTTATTGGCGACTTTTTTTTATTATTGTTGGCGGATTTTTATCTTCTTTCCCATTTTTCTTACAGCACTGATTTGTTCCGAGATATGAATCGGAGGGAAATCAAGTTCCAAAATTCGAAATCAGATTTCTTATTGCCTCATTAGTCACCTGGTATTATTTCTGCGATGTTTTTTTAGTGTTATTCAGCGGATTTCTGTTACGAAATGATCCGGCATTAGAAATTTTGATTACTGGGCTCTTACTTAAATTAACGAGCCAAATGTGAACCATCACACTCTCATACATAGTACAAAGTGTTTTGAATTTCTTTTGGCGAAAAAAAAAAAAATTTTTGTTCACTTACTTTACTGTGGTTTCAGTAGCGTCTGGGGAGCTCAACATCATAAATACATTGTTTTTAAAGTGAATTTGCACGAAGGCATAGGAAACAAACTCCTCTACCTTTGGAGGGAAGATATCTCTGATACTTCTTTCTCTCGCGGACTTGATGGGCAATCGGGTAGTGCTCCGGCCGTTCGAATTCTGGCGGTGGCATGGATGTGTGTTAGAGGTTCAGAATCCAAGGTTAAATTGTAGGTCCTTGGTTAACTAGCCCAAAGTGTGCAAAAAAATGACCGTAGAGCGACAAAACCAAACCAAACCTCTTTCTCTCTCTGTCCCCCCCACACATATATATAATATATATATATATATATATATATATATATATATATATATATATATATATATATATATATATATATATATATATATATATATATATATATATATATATGTGTGTGTGTGTGTGTGTATTATATACATATACACACATATATGTATATAATACATTATTTATATTATAGGAGGTACAGATTTTAAATAGCTTTATTTTGGTTTTATACGATCAAAATGTTTTGAGATCGCTGATCTATGGCATGAATAGCCTCCATTATTAGCCATCCAACTAAATGTGATCAGGTAATTCGATAATGAACGTTTCGTTAATCTATCACCCACATAGATCCTGAACGGAGACAACAATCATTTAAAAAAAAAAAAAGAATAAACGATCTTTTCCAAAAAACGATTAATATCACTTTCCCAATTGAATCAGGGCCCTTAATATAATTTGATGTATAGGTAGCTCCTTACCCATTTAAGATCGTCAAAAGGGACCTCTTCTTTCTTC
This sequence comes from Caerostris extrusa, assembly GCA_021605095.1. Classification (NCBI taxonomy): domain Eukaryota; kingdom Metazoa; phylum Arthropoda; class Arachnida; order Araneae; family Araneidae; genus Caerostris; species Caerostris extrusa. The sequence goes on along the minus strand of BPLR01012932.1, from coordinate 46,998 downwards.
CGAATGCTTTTGACGGACCGATGAAAGCTGATGCAATTTATGGCAGCCTCTAAATCCTGAGGCGGGCTCTCATCGATTGCCATCGAGACGTATCAGATTCGGATTTTTTCTTTTCTTTTTCTTATTGGCGATTTTATTTTGTTTTGTTGGCGGATTTTTATCCTCCTTCTCATTTTTCTTACAGCACTGATTTGTTCGAGATATGAATCGGGGGAAAATTAAGTTCCCAGTGCGAAATCAGATTTCTTATTGCGTCATTAGTCATCTGGTATTAATTCTGGGCTGTTTTTTAGTGTTATTCAGAGGATTTTTCGTTACGAAATGGCCGGCATTAGAAATTTTTATTACCGGGCTCTTACTTACGATAACGAGCCAAATGTGGTAACCATCACACTTTCTTACATAGGACTAAGTGTTTTGAATTTGTCTTCAAGAATTACTTTTTTTTTTTTTTTCACATGAAGATTTTTATGACTTTGGAAAAATTGGATTCAATTTTGACTTTTGACTTTTTGTTATGACCTAGTTTCAGAATTTAGCGAATTATTTTAATGAAACAATTTTTCGTAATTTTATATCATTACTATTACTGATGTGATTTGATTTTGTTGAATTAGTCTTTTCATAATTTTGTATTTAACATCGTTATTTTGAAAATATTTGACTCAATATATTTGACTTATTTTTAAAATATTTGACGACCCAATGCATGTGATGGTCATCAATAAGTAATTATTTTTATGCAACTGATGCCTCAGTTTCCAAGCATAATTTTTTATTGCTTTAGAATTATAATTTGAATATATTTTCGTTATATTAAGACACGATTTGATAACATTATTGAGACATTTTCATGATTTTACATTTAACATTGTTGTTTGGAAAATATTTCACTCAACACTTTTAGAAAGGCCCAGATTAACGGATGGTTATTAATAATTAATTATTGTTTATGCCACTGGTGCATCAGTTTCTAACCATAATTTTTTATTGCTTTTGATATAATAATATATAATTTGAGTATTTTCCTTTGATAACATGACTGACACATTTTCCTGATTTTGCATTAAAAGGAGGATTCTCATTTTGAGATAACCTTATAGACGGAATTCTCCTGCCTTTTTGCATGAAAATATTCGATTTGGAAGAGGCGGTGGGATGGTTTGGGTTGGTATTTCTATCAATGACCACACCGACAGGAATGGGGCACTAACGGCTCAGCGAAGTTGGGAGAAGATCCTCAAACCTGTTGTGGTCATTTACGCTTCCACAATCGTGTATGAATTCATTCTCATGGATGATAACGCTAGACTACATCGAGATCAGCTAGTGGAAAATTTTCTTTGCGATGAAGTAATCCTTCGAAGGGATTGGCCTGCATATTCTCAGACATGAACCCAGTAGAACATATTTGGACATTCTAGGAAGAAGAGTTGCCAGTCGCCTGCTACCCCTAAAACAATTCAGCAGTTGGAAAGTTCTCTTCTACAGAAGTGGGAGAGAATAAGTCTGCCTCATTGATAGCTTCATTAATTCCATGCCTCGTAGGTGTGTGACTTTTCTTTCAGTCAGGGAAACCATACCCCTTATGGAAACTCATTTGTTTCTGAGAAATCACATTTTTTGTTCGTTTGTAAAATAGGCACGAATTGTGTATTTTTCATTTACCGACAAATATCGTCAATAATATAAAAATTATTCCTTGTTCGTTGCTTCTTCTTTTCTCATATACATCATATATCAGTCACCAAAACATGACCTCATCTGCAATTTATACCCAAAATCACAATAACTAATTATTTTTGTGCAACGTATTTTTCCAAATTTAGTGCCAACTTCAAAAACGAAATTTTTGTACCCAGTAATTTTCAGAAACAAAGAGAAAGTAATTATTTGGAATTTTCAATTCAGACATATTTTTTTTTATAGTTTTACCATTTTCAGAATTTATAGTTTGCAATCTTTAGAAAGACCACATAATGAACCACAGGAAAAGCAAAGATTTTCAATTGTTTCAAAGGAAAAGATTAAAGGAAATTGCAACTTGAAATGTTTTTGAGTTTTCTTTTTTTTGTTTTATATCTACTTGTCTGCTAGCCGCTTAATCCATAACATTCAAGAAGAAACAAGGAACGTGGCATTCTCTCAGAAGGATGAATGATAAAATAGAATATTCGGTCGGCAGATGCAGCCATTCCATGCATCTCCGCTTAGATGTATTTGCGTGATCTCATTTTCAAATCTTCCTGGCGATTCTGAAAGTTCTAGACATTCGTTTTGTATGCACACACAAGTTTTTATATCATTTGTAGAAATTTCATGCAAATGTTTGCTTCTTGGAGAAATTCCAGCAAGGTTATAAACGGGAAATATTACCTTGCTGGAATTTCTCCAATTATTATTCTCGTATTATAGTAAAATAATTTTTGTAGAAAGTACTTCATCGCTCATTACAGAAAATAATCCTAAGAAATTCTATTTATTGTTAAAACTACAATTGGTACTTATCCAAATAGCTGCAAATTGGACGACTTGATATTTGCAGCTACGCAAATATCAAGTCGTTATTATTATATTTGAATTATATATGTATTATATATATAATATATGTTATTATATTTATTATATTTGTAGCTATAAAAGACTTGATATATATTTTTCAAACTGGTGAATTATACAACAAAACAAGTAATAAAAAGTCAATTTCTACTTTTTTTTTTTCACTCTATTGCAGAAAATCCTTTATAAATAATTTTCATTCATTTTTTAAGTTTATCTGGCGCCCTCTATGGGTAGATACATGCAACTTAAATCTAAAAAAACTAAAATGAATTAATTGAATTTGATTACTGAATTAATATTTGAATAAAACTGTATTAATATCCAGTGTCATCCACTACAAGTTCAAAAAAATGTATTTGAGCTTGAATGGATGAATAAAAAGCATTTTATGAACGATTGAAAATATGAACAAGATATATATAGGGAGAGTGTGAGCTGATAGAAGGAATTGAATAATCTTTTAGGTTTATTTTATATAGTGCCATAACTGGAGATATATATATATATATGCCGGGATTATATCAATGTTTAATTGCTGTTCTAGATCTTATTCACATTCTAAAAGAATTTTAGAATTTATTATATATTTTCCCATATACATTTCATGTATAAATTAAAAATTTATTGAAATGTAATTAATAATAATTATATTTTTATTTTTGTTCTTAATCTAATTTCAGGTTCATTTTTATTTATCTGTTCGTGTTTTTGGTTTATCAACAATAAAATTGGGGCAGTTGTCATAGCAACAGAGACTGGGAAAGTCGTCTGCCAGTTTCATTTCGTTTATTCAGTTCAGTTCAGTTAATTTTCATTTCGACAACTATTCGAATTTTTATTCGCATTCTATAATATACTTTTTAACATAAATGTATTTCATACACAAATTTTAAATCTCAAAATATAATTAATAATTATGTGCTTTAAAATGTAATTACTATGTTTATTATATTTTTTTATTTTTATTCTCATTCTTAATCAGGGACCGTTTTTAATTATTTGTTCGTATTCTTGGTTTATCAAGATTAAAATTTGGCAGTTGCCATAGCAACAGAAACTGGGAAAGTCGTCTGCCAGTTTCATTTCGTTTATTCAATTCAGTTTTCAATTCCACAACTATTTGAGTTTTTATTCGCTTTCTATAATATATTTTTTTCACATGAATACATTTTTTACACAAATTACAATTCTTAAAATAGAATTAATAATTTTGTGTTATAAAATGTAATTAATATACTTATTAAAGTACTTTTTTTTTTTTTGTTCTTATTCTTAAACAAAGTTCGTTTTTATTTATTTATTCGTGTTCTTGGTTTTATCAAGATTAAAATTGAGGCAGTTGTCATAGCAACAGAAAAAGTCGTCTGCCAATTTTACTTCCTTTTATTCAGCTATTTTTATTTAAAAAGTTTTTGAAATTAAAGTTTTCCGTGGTACTCGACGAGATTAATCCGCTTTGAGTAATAAGTTTTACTTTTTATTCTTACCGCCATTTTTTTGCTGACGTCAAGGAGCTCACACATGTTTACTTATGATAATAAACGACATTAATTTAACATTGGATGATATTCATTTTGGATTCATTTAATAATTCTTCTGGATGTAAAGAAAATAATCGTCTGAAAATGTGTATAAAAAATAATGGTTTGTGAATGAAATATTTCATTATAAAATACAATCTAATTTAACTAGTGATAATTATTTTAAGATTAATTATTATTCATTAAAATTATTTTAAGATTCATTAAGATTAATTATTATTCATTGAAATTAGTTTAAGATTCATTAAGATTAATTATTATTCATCAAAATTATTTTAAGATTCATTAAGATTAATTATTAGTCATTAAAATTATTTTAAGATTCATTTTATTTTCATTGTCATTTATCGTACAAATAGTAGCAGAATATTTGTCATTTGCTTCGAAAGCTAGTTTACCACAGAGTGAAATACATGATGTTTATTTTTCAATGGATCTAAAGACCCAGAAATCAGAAGACTTTAGAACACGTGTTATACTTGGTACATGTTTTCTTGAAACTGAATTTTATATGGAATTGATCTAAAAATCGTTAGACCACTTTGCTAGAAATATTTAACCACAGCATCATTTTGAGATAGTGAGCGTTGTGCGTAGGGCTGACAACCCTACCCCGTAAAAAGAAAAATGTCTCCTATCTCGAAATCCTTCAGTAGGTAGACGACATTGGCCCACCATGAGGCTGTTGCGCTAAAAAAAAAAGATCTTTTTAAAGATAAGTTCATCTCTATACAATTAATTATCAGATATCTTAACGAATAAGGTAAAAATGTCTTTTTGATATCATCAATAATGCCTTTGTTTCAGTATTTGATGAAAGAAATATTAATTAGAAAGGAATATTAATTGGCAAGAATTCGAGTACTATATTGTCTATTCCATTAATGGTGCCTGTATAGAGATATATTTGATTAAATTAAAATCAAATCAGCCAAAAAAAAAAAAAAACCTTAAATATATATACGTCTCATTTTCTAATAATTTTCACTTATCTATCTTTCCATTTGTCTTCGTAATAAATTTTAGAAAATTGTAAAGAGCCTTTATAATTTACTACATAATTTTATATAAATTTATTACAAAGGTAAATTACTAATTTTACTTTAGGCTATTTACTAAATTTAGAGAAGTATTAAATTAAATTAAAATGTAATGAACCAAAAAACCTTAAATATATATGACGTCTCATTTTCTAATAATTTTCACCTATCTATCTTTTTAATTTGCCTTTGTAAGAAATTTTTTAAAATTGTAAAGAGCCTTTGTAATTTACTGTATAATTTTATATAAATTTATAACGGATCTTAACAGTAAATTATTTTCAACATTATTGCGATTTGATGATTGAATCATCTTTTGTAGAAGTATAAAGCTAATTAAGGGTTGAAATTCAAGAGTTTTGAGAAGTCTGAATCACTCATTAAGATACAATAATTAAGTTGGACTTCAATCAACAATCAAAATAACGAGGATGAATCTTCAAAGAGACGTTATTTGAAACAGGAAATGAATTCATTGAATATCTTTATTTGAAATCGCCGAGTTATTAGTTAAATGAAGTATTAAATGAGCCACAGAATCATCTTGAATCTTTCTCATTAAGAATTTGAATAAATGCACTTTCTAAAAATAAATTGAAAATTTCCAAATTAATTGGGTTTTATTGTATCTGCCTTTTAAGTTAAAAGTTTTGTGTAAATAGTGTCTGTAATATGCTTTCAGATTTAAGTTTTGGGATAAAGTTATAATTATCCTTTTTTGTTTGTAGAATAGGATTTATTTACTTTAAGAATTATTATAATTGAAATGATTCATTTGAAGCTCGTGTGTTTTCGTGAATTTCTGCTATTCAGAGAGTGATATGCAAATCGACGTATTTTAAAAGAAATTGTTTGTTTTAATAAATCATGTTTACACAGAAAGTCAATATAAGCTTCCATTTAAGTGGCAGGAACTATTTAAATTTTTTTTTTTTTGCAAAATACAAATATTGATAGATTATATATCTTCTTTATTTGGCAATCTATTGAGGAACTAATAGCTTTTTGAAATGATTTTTTTGCACGTTAAAGAAACGAAGAAATTAGTGAGAGATTAATTTAAGTTTTTGTATACTTTTAATTTCTATTATTAAGTAGCTTATCCATCTAGTCACTTTTGTTGGCAAATCTCAATATTTTTCATTTAGTTTTCAATGAATGAAGCTAATAATAAGTATCGAAATGTGTGTAATTAATTGTGTACTACATTGAAAATCATTTTCTATCTTGTACAACTTAAAAGATATAATAAAACCCTATTTTTAGTTAAATTGTTGTTTAAGAATGAATATTTGAGTTTTGATGATTTCAATGTTTTCAACAGAATTTGAATCCACATAATACTTCGAATTAATTCAATTGTTCCAAGAGAAATTTTTTTACCTTTTTAAGACATGCATTCGTAAGAAATGCAAATTGTTTGACAAAAATATTATCACCAAGACTCAGGTACAAGGTTGTGCATGAAAACTATGTTTTCTTTATAAATCAATTTCAACTACTATGCCTTATTTTCATATTTTAGTTACTTTTTAAAATATAATTAATTATAACATCCACTGAGCACCATGATTTGCAATGTTGCTAATAAGTAAAACGAGAGATATGGAAATACTCCAAGCATAACTCACATGTTGCATTCTAAATTACATTTAGATATTTATGTTTGTATGTAACAATATTTTCAAATGAATGGAATTACTATCTTAACTGACTCAAGGTCTGCCTTACAGGTACTTAATAAAGGTTTCTCAAGTACGATCTTGAATAAATATATTTCTTAAAAGCAAAAACACTGTTTGCGCAGAATGTGTATCCTGAAATGGATCCCTGCTCATGGATTTGGAATTTACTGAAATTGCAGATTCTTTGGCGAAGAATGCCAAACGTCTGGATCAGACTGCCATTCTCACTTCCCTTGCAGATGCAAATGCCTTGGCGAAATCTAAGCTAATAATTCCCCCTAAGATCAAAAACTAAAGGCCAAATTACAGAACTTAATGCCGTCATATATGATTATTTTGCGAAAAGTTCATCTCTATACAATCAATTATCAGATATCTTAACGAATAAGGTAAAAATGTCTTTTTGATATCATCAATAATACCTTTGTTTCAGTATTTGATGAAAGAAATATAAATTAGAAAGGAATATTAATTGGTAAGAATTTGAGTACTATATTGTCTATTCAATTAATGGTGCCTGTATAGAGATATATTAGATTAAATTAAAATTAAATGAGCCAAAAAAAAAAAAAAACTTAAATGTATATAATCTTAAATGTATATACATCTCATTTTATAATAATTTTCACTTATCTATCGTTCATTTGCCTTTGTAATAAATTTTTGAAAATTGTAAAAGAGTCTTTTTTCTAATTTACTGTATAATTTTATAAATATAAATTTATAAATGATCTTAACTGTAAATTATTTTCAACATTATTGTGATTTGATGATTGGATTACCTTTTGTAGAAGTATAAAGCTAATTAACGTTGGAAATTCGAGAGTTTTGAGAAATCTGTAGCCCTCATTAAGATACAATAATTAAGTTGACCTTCAATCAACAATCTAAAGAATGATGATCATTTTTTAAAGCGAAGTTATTTGAAACAGGAAATGAATTCATTGAATATATTTATTTGAAATCGCCGAGTTATTAGTTAAATGATGCATTAAATGAGCCACAGAAAGATTGAATCTTTCTCATTAAGAATTTGAATAAATGCATTTTCTAAAAATAAATTGAAAATTTCCAAATTAATTGGGTTTTATTGTATCTGCCTTTAAGTTGAAAGTTTTTGTGTAAATAGTGTCTGAAATATGCTTTCAGATTTAAGTTTTTGAGGATAAAGTTATAATTTTTTTTTTAAAGTTTGTAGAATAGGTTTTATTTGCTTTAAAAATTATTATATAATTGGAATGATTTATTTGAAGCTCGTGAGTATTCATGAATTTCTGCTATTCAGAGACTAATATGAAACCAGACGTATTTTAAAAGAAATTGTTTGTTTTAATAAATCATGTTTACACAGAAAGTCAATATAGTTTTCATTTAAGCAGATGGAATTATTTATTTTTTTTTTACAAAATGCAAATATTCATAGATTATATATTTTTTTTTATTTGGCAATCTATTAGGAACTAATAACTAATAGCCTAAAAGATGGAATTATTGGTAAGTTAAGATTTTTGCATACATTGATTTACATTATTAAGCATCTTATCCATTTAGTCATATTTTCTGGAAGATCTCAATATCTTTTCAGTTTAGTTTTCAATGAATGAAGCTAATAACAAGTAATATATAAAAAAAAAATTAAGGTCAATTACTACTTTTTTCACTATATTGCAGAAAGTCCTTTATAAATAAGTCTCATTCATTTTTTAAAGTTTATCTGGCGCCCTAATGGGTAAATATCTGCAACTTAAATTAAAAAAAAATTAAATTAATGAATTAAATTTAATTACTGAATTAATTTTTGAAAAACTGTATTATCATCAATTGCCATCCACTCACAAGTTCAACAAAAAAAAAAAGGATTTGAACTTGAGTGGATGAATAAAAAGTATTTTATTTAAGTTTGAAAATTTGAACAAGATATATATAGGGAGAGCGTGAGCTAATAGAAGGAATTGAATAATAAAGATCAGAATGATGGCAATGAATAGTATACTAAACTGGAAATTATTTTCTCTCTTGTATAATTTACATAATAAACTCATACTTTTGGTTAAATTGTTGGTGAATAATGTGCATTTGAGTTTTGTTTTCATTGAATGAACCTAATAATAAAGATCAGAATGATTGCAAAGAATCTGCCCATACAATTATTTTCTATGATGTTATATAAAGGGAGTATGCCTACATGGACTTTATTATAAGTCATAGAGAACCTGGCAACAACGTTATTTCGATTTGGGTTTCAAAACAGGCATTTCTAATTTTTTGGGTCATATAAATAATAATGTCAACATAGACACATTATAAGACATAGAGAATCTGGTAAACAATGGTATTTCTATTTGGGTTTCAAGAAGACATTTCCAGTTTTAGTTTCATAAAAGGATATTGTCTACATGGGCTCATTATAAGTCGTATAGAATTTGGAAAACGACTGTATATAGATTTGGGTTTCCTGAAGACATTTCTAAGTTTTGTGTCATATAAAGGATAATGACTACATGAACTGCTTAAAAATCATAAATAATCTGGAAAACAATAGTATTTCATTTGGGTTTCAAGAAGATATTTTCAATTTTTGAGGTAGATTGTTGCTGAGTTTAAGAATAGGTTTCGTAGAGTTATTTCTGTTTGTAGTTTGATTGCATTAAATTTGCTATAGCTCTATATTGAATGTTGGCATTTTCATTTAAAAATAAAGATAATAACTATTTTTTAATTTATCAGGCAACTCTTTTATTTATCCCTACAATTAGAGAAAAAAATGTAAACGAATGAGTAAAAAAAAAAAAGTACAGATGATATTAATTTAGAACAAAATTCCCCCTCCTCATACGTCCATTTACTAATTTTTTTTATTGAAAATTTTCAAATTTTGATGAAACATGACCCAGTTTTGGTTAAATAAAAAAAGTAAACATTTAAAAATAAATAAATTTTATTTAATGTTTTTACTGCTTTATTTCACAGAAGATCATATATTTTTCGAATAATATTCTAATTTGGATACATGATTCCTATGCTGTTTTTATATCTACGACATTTATTTCAAAAAAGTATTTCACTTTAAATGGTTTTCAGCAACTTAAACGTGGTTGTTGTTAAACAATACATTAAATTGCATGTCTGTTTGTATCTCAGCTTATTTGTGAACAAACCTTTATAGTCGTGATTATAAAAAAAAATCGATAAATGAAAACCCTCTGACTGATCGCTTTTATGCTTGGTTACTACTAAAATATAGTCAAATATTAAAATACTTATTCAGCTATTGTAATATAACGAAACGAATTCATTTGCGTTTTTATATAAATATATATAAATATAATAATATTTATAATCATATTATATTTTATATATAAATAAATGAAATTGAGTAATTTTAGAGATTTTTTTTTTTAAGGTTGCGATCAAATTATAGTGAACACAAATGGTCAGTGGCCTTCATAATTATATGCATGTTTGGTACACATAAACCTACTATACATGTCTTTTCGTAGAATAAAATGAGATCAAGTAATATAATGTTATAATGATATAATCTTAGTTCAAGCATAACTCCCATGTTACATGCTGAATTACATTTCGATACATTAATGTTTATGTAACAATCTTTTTTCAAATGAATGAAATTACTATCTTCACTGACTCAAAATCTGCCTTACAGACTCTTAATAAAGGTTTTGCAAGTATGATCTTGAACATTATAGCTTTTTTAGAACAAATCCACTGCTTGCACAGAATGTGTATCCTACTATGGATCACTGCTCATGTGGATTTGTAAAAGAACTTCAGAAGTCTGTGGGTTTTAATGAAATTGCAGATTCTTTGGCGAAGAAGGTCAGAAGTCTGGATCAGATTGCCCTTCCTACTTCCCTTGCAGATGCAGATGCAAAATGCCTTAGTAAAATCTAAACTTATGATTCCTTCTAAGATCAAAACTAAACATTAAATTACAGAATTAAATGTCGACAGAAAAACAGCTGTTACTCTCACAAGATTAAGGATGAAGCACCACAAAAATACGAAAAATGTCTGCCGATGGCGATAAAAAGTACCAAAAATGTGGCAACTGCCCAGATGTCGAACTGACTCCTCATCATGTCTTTGATTGCCCAGCTGTTGCAGCCGCCATGCATTGTTTGGACCCTCCCTCGGAAGAGGATTGATACTCCGAGCTGGCAATCAACATAGCCAATATGATTCGGGAGCACCACGATATTTGATTCCCTTGTACCCTTCAGGGAATACGGCAATAATAACAATATTTTTTTCTGCCATTGTTTTGTCAAGTAAATAACATTTTTTGTCATAATATTTTTGTCATGATTCATTCAGATCCTATGCCTAAATATCGAAGTGCATTTGCTACATCAGTATGCTTTGTTGATGAGTTTGCAATTGCTATTAATTTTTAACCGTTCATAATTTAGAATCGGGATATAAAATCTTGTAGCATTATTTGTACAATTACGAAATGTGTAATATTTTCCTGTATCATAATTTCGTGATGCTTTTTTTTTCTACTTTTTGTAATGCATGGAAATTTAAATGAAGGAATTGTTTTGAAAAGATTTTTAGTTTTTTTATAGGATATAAATTTTGATTCTTATTTTATTAATTTTTATTCTATTCCAAGCTCAGATATTTATTGGGATTAATTTATACTTATAAATACCAATATTAAATGTTTTTCTAACAAATACTTTCTGATAAAATTCATTGTTAATAAAAAGTAAAATGTAATGTCAAATGGACAGCTAAGCAAAACTTTTAAAATTGACACCATTGCAGTTTCTAACATTTTTTTTAAACGTTTATTAGCATCAGATAAAAATCTTGTTTATTTGTTCAATTCCGAAATGTGTAATGTTTTCCTGTATCATAATTTCGTGATACTTTTTTTTTTGTTACAAATGGAAGATTTGACTGATTTTGAAAAGATTTTTGTAGAATATAAACTTTGATTTCAAACATATTTAATTAATTTTTATCCTATTACAAACTCATGTATTTATCATCAGATAATACTAATAAATGGTAATATTAAATATTTTCTAATTTATTAAATATTTTCTATTAATAACTTTTAAATGGACATTGTTTTTGTATAAAACTAAACTATGCCGTGTTGCATATTTAAAGTTGTGTTCCTCAAATCACAACTTCTTAAAAATAATTAACAAAAAAATTATGAAAGATTAACACAGTTAAAATGAACAATGTAAAAAAAATCTAGTACAAATATAATCTAATAAAAAGTATAATCCTCTTTTTTTTTTTGTAATTCATTATTCGTTTCCATTCTTAAAATTAATTTTTTAAATTAACCTTCTTTGACAAAAATACATTTTAATTTAAAAACTCAATCTCAGTCTTCTATTTGCTTAACTACCACAATGTCTCCGCCAAAATTAAGTCTCCGTTGTATTGATCCAAGCTTTTATAATTACATTTCTAATTAAACATTCCGTGATTCAAGTCTGCTTCCCCGATTCTTTATTTATTTAAAACATTAATCTTGCAAAGTTTTGACGAGAACAGCTTGGCGAGATTTACTTTTGATATTCTGTGAATTAATTTTAGAAATTCATGGGATTTCTTAATGAATTAACCTAGTTAAGTGTTTTATTAATTGAAATTAATTATTTTTGATTCATTTTTTACATGTAAGGTTATTTGATTGATCGCAATAGAAAGGAAATTGAACCAATTAAAATTATCTCAGACAATATAAATTTAATCTTTTCTATCTCTCTCTCTGTATATATATACAGATCTTATACACTTTACTAACTCGAACTAAAAACAATTAAAAATTTAACAGTTTTATCCATTTCATAAGATTCAAATGTAAAATAAGAATAATTTATTTCCTTGAAGTGTGATGTAATATTTTTTATGTAGAATAGCAAAGAAATGTATATTTAAAAAAATTCGTTCCTTAATTATAATTTAGTATTTAGAAATTAATGTGTAACTTAGAAATTTTATTTTTAATAACAAAGAAATGTATAATATTCATAAATTTTCCTTTAATGAAAGGAATGAAATGGAAGTTAAAAAATGTTAGTTTTCAAAATCTGTGAAGTTGGACCAAATGCAATTTGATAATAAAAGGGCAGAAATTTAACCGTTTCAGAGTTATCCACGGTGCAACATCAGAAATATGGCTGATTACATTTATATTTTTGTCATTGAATTTTGAGTGATCTCCTGTAGGAATGATATCTGGGGTTCACAACTTTCTTCCAGTGCTCAGTGGAACAGCTACGGGCCTGATGGCACAGTGACTGGCGCTCTTGATCTCAGTACCACAGGTATCAGGTTCGAATCTTGGCGGTGCCATGGATGTTTGTAGTGGTTCGGAATCCACGTTAAGCCGTAGGTCCTGGTATTATATGGTTGTGCGTCGCAGAGCCCAGTCAGACTTCCGCATCATTCCCAAACTGTAAAAGGGGCAACTCAGCTCTAGGTACTGTAATGAGGTGTGGTGTGGTGTAGTAGTAGTAGTGGAACAGTGGTGATGGAATTTAGATCTGTAGTTTTTCTTTAATAAAAGGAAAGAAATATAAGTTAATAAATGTTACTGTTTGTAAAACCTTGGAAGTTAGACCCGAAGGCCATTGGACATTAGAAGGGCAGAAACTTAACAGATTCAGAGTTATCCACGGTGCAATTAGAGAAAATAGCCGAATACATCCACAATTTGTCATATAATTTTGAGTGATCTCTTTCATTAAGGATATCTGTGAATCACAACTTTCTTCCAGAGCTCTGTAGAATTCATATACTGTACCCAATTCCAGTACGGCAATTTCGATTATGCCTTGCACGTCGTATTCTGAACTTTAGCTCGGAATCCCAAGCTGCTATGTCCCAGGACACTGTTTAAATAGCTTCGTGCTGTTTCCTTAAATTTCTTTTTCTTTCTTTTGAGAATTTTCAGTTCAGTGAAACTGACAGCAAATTCTCTAAAGGGTGGAACATCTGTTGTTGATGACAGATAACACATGAATTATTTCAGTATCTAAAATCTTAGAAACTGCTTAGAAAATGTGAGTTTTGAAAGTTTGAGTATAACTTTCTTACTTTTAAAAGATTGTAATTGTAGGAAATAGTGTATGATTAGAAAGATATTTTTATGAGTTATGCAATGGTATTTAATGCTGCGAATGAACTTTATTACTTAAAAGTTTATAGCTGTAAAAAATCGGAAAGAAATAAGTTTCCGATGTTATTTTATTCAAAACTATTTAGGAAAAAATATTTGAAATCCAATTAGCATTTTTGATGCCACATAATATGCTCAAAAATGTATAAAACACGTAAAAAAATAAAGTAAAATTATGTGTAAAAGATATAAAACGCCATATATAGCACTATATTTATAAGGAAAATAGGGGGTTTACCAGTAATATATATATACACTGAAGTGACAAAAGTCATGGGATAGCAATATGCAAATTTTCAGATGGCAGTAGCATCGCGTAGAACAGGTATAAATGCGCAGTGCTTTCGCAGAGCTTTCATTTCTGTTCAAGTTATTCATGTGAAGAGGTTTTGATGTGATGATGACCGCACGACGGGAATTAACAGCCTTTGAACGCGGAATGTTAGTTGGAACTAGATGCATGGGTCATGCCATTTCGGAAATCGTTAGGGGGAATTCAACATTCCCAGATCCACTGTCGTCAAGAGTGTGCCGAGAGTATGAAATTTCAGGCATAACATCCCACCATGGACCGCGCAGTGGTCGACCGCCTGCACTTTTCAACGGCCGAGACCGGCGACGTCTGCAAAGAGTCGTGAATTCTAACAGACAACCAACACTGCGTCAAATAACCGCAGAAATCAATGTGTTAGGACGTTTTTCAAGGGACTTGTCTGTTAGAACTGTGCGGAGAAATTTGGCTTTCTTGGGCTATTCCAGCCGAAGACCGACTCGAGGGCCTTTACTGACAGAACGACATCGCTTGCAGCGACTCTCGTGGGCACGTGAGCATATCGGTTGGTCCCTAGATGAATGGAAAACCGTGGCCTGGTCCGATGAGTCACGATTTCAATTGGTCTCTGAGTAACTGATGGTAGGGTTCGAGTGTGGCGGTGAACCCACGAAGCCATGGACACAAAATCAGCAAGGCACTGTTCAAGCTGGTGGTGGCTCCGTAATGGTGGGCTGTTTTTTCATGGGATGGACTTGGTCCTCTGGTGCGACTGGACCGAACATTGACTGGAAATGCTTATGTTCAGCTACTTGGAGATCATTTGCAGCCATTCATGGACTTCATGTACCCAAACAACGATGGGTTTTTATGGATGACAATGCGCCATGTCACCATCCACAACTGTTCGCGATTGGTTTGAAGAACATTCTGGACAATTCAACGAATGATCTGGCCACCTAGATCGCCCGACATGAATTACATCGAGCATTTATGGGACATCATCGAGAGGTCTGTTCGTGCCCAAAATCCTGCACCATCAACGCTTTCACAATTATGGACGTCTATCGAGACAGCATGGCTATAGCAATATTCCTGCAGAAGACTTCCAACGACTTTATTGAGTCCATGCCACGTCGAGTTGCTGCATTTTAACCGGGCGAAAGGAGGGGCCGACACGATATTAAGAGGTATCCCATGACTTTTGTCACTTCAGTGTATATATATACGTATATACCGTAGATGATTAGGATGCCGTGAGAAACTACTAATTCTCTAAAGGGTGCTATTTAATGAGGAAAAGGAATATGTTTTGGAACATCTGTTGTAGATGGCAGATAATAGATGAATTATTCAGGTATACACCAGTGGCTAAAATTATCAGTGGCTAAAATCTTCTTGGAAAATGTGAGTTCTGAAAGTTTAAGTATAACTTTTTTAGTTTTAAAGGAAACTGTAGGAAATAGCTTGGGGTTATAAAGATATTTTTATGTATTATACAATGGTATATAATGCTGTGAATGAACTTTATTACTTAAAAATTTATAGCTGTATAAAATCGGAAATTAAATCTCCAATGTTATTTTAATCAAAACTGTTTAGGAGAAAAAAAATCTGAGATCCAATTAGGTTTTGGGATGCTACATAATAAATAGGCTCAAAAAATGTATTAGCTCTCATCGTCTCCTGATTAAAGATTAAGCTCTCATTTTAGCTACCAAAATTGAGACAAAGCCTCTGACTGAGTCATTCGATTATCATAAAATTTGGAAAATGATCATTTTTTAAGCACAATTAAGGTAATTAATTTTTCTCATAGCTCTGTTCTTTGAGTTCAATTTATTTTGTCACATTATTGTTTAAATAGCATACTGTTCATTTAAAGTCTATGGATTTTATAATTTAATTACTTTTTTAAGAAAGAAATGTGTTTTAGCTCATTTGTCGGAAACATTAGATAAAAAGAAAGGAGCAAATTTATTAGTCACTTGGTCTCTTTTAATAATATGCGAAATTGTTTAAGGATTTTTTTTTAATTTGTTTCCGATATTCTTATTTTGAATTATTTTAAACAAAAAATAAATTATTAAATAAAATTAAATTATTAAAAATTACAACAATGATGACATTTTTATTTTCAATTTGTGTTTTATATTTATTTTTTGTATTATAAACAACGTATTTTAAATGAAAGAGTTTAAAATTTACGAAACCAGATGGTGTTGTGACAGTTACGATTTTGAACGCATTAATAAAAATTATAATAAAATTTTAATTTTAAAATTAAAAATATTAAAAATAATTAAAAATAATAATAATAATAATAATAATAATTAATAATATTAATATAAAATTTTTGTAAACTTATAATTATAATTTTAATTAAAACATAATTGTAATTTATTTTTTAAATAATAAATATAATTTAATTTTTAATTATAAAATTTGTAATTATAATGATCATAATTTTGTATATATGTAATTTTCACTAAAAATGCAGCTATTGAAACCAAACGTATTTGTTTTTTTAATGTATCGAAATACAAAAATGAATTTATCAAACTGAAAAAAATACAAAAATAATAATTATATTTTAAATTCCTCTAAATTTGAACTATAATTTAAATAACTCTTCGATACTGCACTGTATTTTTATATATTTCTCAAAATACCGTTTGTGATCTATTTCTAGTTAAAGATCTTATTTCATGATTGGAGTAGTTAAAAAAAAAAAAACACATGACTCAAAATGGTGGATTAAAATTTCATAGAAAATGAACCCCGTTAACCTCAGCTGTTTTCTTTTACTGATATTTTTAAAGACCAAAGCTTCCGTAATGACTCCTATAAAACTCTATTAAATGACCTAAAACGGATTTTCACCATCTCATTCGATTTTAACGTTTAACCTCCGGAGAAATAAACGAAACTTAGACGGCCTTTCGGAAAGAGAACACCAACGAACAATAAACCTTTCTTTTTCCTTTGTGAACCATTGCCGATTCTGTTAAAGCGTTATGCGCCATTTTGAAGACGTAAAAGGCAGAAAGGCAATAAGATTCAGAGAGTGTATTAAAATAACAATGATGAAAATTTATTTATCAAAAAGTAAAATGAGTGATGGATGTTTTAATATCTGGCTTTTTCTAATAAATTGCAGCATCTCTTTATTGCTGTAATATTATAATGAATGTAGAAAAGTCAGTTGAGGAAGTTTTTGCACCGAAGGTACGATGTCTGCTCGGAGTCTGAAATAAAATCAATACATTTTTTTTGTTAAATTTTTAAATAATTGTCCTTACTATGTTAAAGAAGACACATTGCAAATGACTTCAAGTAGGATACTTTAATATTTTACAAAAGGACGTAAAAAGTTCGGCGTGAAAGAATAAAATGTTTATATGAACTTAATTGAAGTTCATAAACTACTGTATAAAGTGTAACGTCTCGGCTTGTACTAGACCTATAAAGGCTTTAAGAAGGCCACTTTCAGGTTCATGGGAAGACTTTAATTTTTATTTACAAATATTATTTCTATATACTCCATTTACAATGAAATGAAAATTAACGTTTTAAATTTGATTCATAAATTCAGTTTTCTCCAAGGACGGAGATTTTCAGAGTTTTCGAGTCTACGACGAATCTAAAACACGTGGTCTTCACGAAATGTGTGGGGGGTGTGTTTGGGGGGCTCATGTCCACACGAAACCACAAGGGGCTCACTTTGACAACAGGCAGAAACTTCAGGCCTGTTCCATCACTTCTGAGAAAAAGACAACATTTCGTGTAAACTCGTCGCAGAACATAAATTTTTCAGAAAACCTTCCTTTTAGAAAATGCGTGAAGGTGGGGGGGGGGTCAGCTTCCTTCACTTCTCACTGGAGTAGACATTTTCTCATCCCAAGGTCTATCACCAATCCCGATGCAGTAAATCACCACGTAGTCCATACTCCATCAGTAATTGTTTGTAACCTGTGGAGATTGAACAGACAGTTGATAATTTCATGATGTATCATTATCCATGACACAGAATATCTGCTATCCGATTTGAGTGACTGAATATATATATATATATATGTTACAGATGGTACAGCTTTTAATTATTTTTTTTTTTGACTTACAAAGTCAAACTGTTTAGAGATCGTTGATCTATGGCATGACTAGCCTCCTTTATTAGTCATCCAACGAAATGTGAGCAGGTAATACAATAATGAACGATTTCATTAATCTATCATCATGGCCACATAGATTCTGAACTGAGGCCTAGAGGTGTTTTTTTTTCTGACCGAAAGAGCCAGAAAGTGATTTTCAGGAGGGGTTTAAGTCGTGGTCAGCCTGGAATAGGTTAAAAAACATTTACTAGAAACTCTGAAATTTCAAAGAGTGATAATCACAGTTGCCTCTGATATCTATGAAACTAATTTGCTTCAAAAATATAGTTGAGACCATAATCTATTTTATTAATATTACTTACGATCCTTTATATACACCACATTTGTTATATTTATTTCCATTCTTTTAATAGTAAAATTCAAAAAATTAGGTTTAGCTAAACTTTTGGGGGCAGATGTAAAACATGATTAACTCTAAAACTTAAATTAATTACAGTAAGGCTCTTTTATTATTATTTTTATTGCAAATATACTTTTACACACTTTCTTTTTATTTTGAATAGATTTAATTTTACATAAAATATAATGATGAAACAAATTTTCAAAATAAGTGCTTCAATAATTTTGGTGAATATAATATTAAAAAAATCAAATGTTTTAATTACGTCTCCCTTTTTTGCTACATTTTGAAACAGTTAGCCTTCTATAAAACATTTTCGTATTAAAAATTTACCTAACATTCACATTGAACAACATTGCGCTAATTAGAATGCAACTTCCACAAACAAAAGCACTGCAGTTAATTATACGACGTCAGCAATTAGTCAATGTTAAAATATTAAAGAATGCTCTTTTATTGTTATTTTTATTCCAAAAATTCTTTTTCTGCTTTCGCTACCATGAAAGAACAATGACATTTCTAGCATCTGAATCCCAAATGAACTACATCCAGTTACACCAATGCAATTTTTTAATTAACCTGAATTGGAGCATTTAGGAAGGAAAGATTTTTAGCTTTTGCTGCATAATGATGCTAAAGAGATAAATATCTGCGGAGGATAGTTAGCGCTGCACTGGAAAACACGGCAGATTTAAATTAGTCGTTAATGATTAAAAAAAGTAGAGGCATTCTGTTTTTCGTTGAACAAATTAAGGAAGATTTTTAGTTTGTTCTTTCTTATAACTTTTATCCGAAAAAGAAAAAAATCTTTGCACGACATTTTCTTTGTTTATTAACATAGTTAATTTTTGTGGGCATTAAAATAACAAATCCAAGCCTGTAAGTGCTGTGTGCGACTTGAGTGACTCATCATCATCATCATCATCATCATGTCGCAACAGCCCCATGCTGGACTTAAGTCGTCTGCCTACTTTCAAATTTCTAGACAGTAGATTTTTTTACGGTGTAGGGTGTCAGCCTTACGCCCAACGCCTTACAATCATATTAGACTGGGACCAACTATTTAAAGTGGATTCGGAACCACTGCGAGCACCTATGGCACCGCCGAGACTCGAACTCGTCATTCGGCCATCAAGCCCCCAAATGAATCACAATAAAATATTCAAAATAACGCTAACTGTTTTTCTTTATTTATTGAATAAAAAAATCATATGTGCATGCCTTTATTTTTAATGCATATTTTAAAGCGTCAAGATACCTCTTGGAGATCTTTCCCATAGTGGTAGGACCAGGTATCGAACCACCTATAATATATAATTTATGTAAAGATACATTAGGGGCCTGATGGCCAATGACTAGCGGTCTGGCGCTGGGTGCAACAAATTTCGGGTACTAGTTCCAGTAGTGTCTTAGTTGTTTGTAGTGGTTTGGAATCCACTTTAATACGTTGGTCTCAGTCTACTATGACTGTTGGGAGTAGGGCTAACAACTCTACCCCGTAAAAAAAATACCATCTCATGCTTCGGAATCTGCCAGTAAACAGACGGTCTTGGTCCTGGGGCTGTTGCGCCATTAAAGAAGAAGAAGAAGAAAGATGCATTAAAGATACATGCCATCTACCTTCATCATACATATGTATGTATGTATGTATGTATGTATGATGTAAAGGTAGATGGTATATATATGTATCTTTCGTCGTCTTCTTCTTCAATGGCGCAACATACCCATGGTGAGTCAAGGCCGTCTGTCTACTGACAGATTCTGAAACATGAGATGGCATTCTTTTCATGGGGTAGGGTTGGTTACCTTATTAAAGGTATATGTCATATAGTTTTAATAAGGTATTAAAGGTATAGATCATGTACCTTTAATAAACTATAATAATAATTTGTTGATTTAATAATTTTTGTTGATAATTTACGTTATAAATATTATTTAATAAATTATCAATAAAAAATATTTTTGTTGATAATTTATTAAATTATCAACAAAAATATTTTTTAATTAATTGAAATTCACACTCTCAAGAAATATTGTAACCATTTTTAAAAATGCATTATAGGTAAACAAAGAAACGTATGATTTTCTTATTCTATAAAATGTATCAAAGTTTGTTTTTCACCAAGTTAACAACTTTTACACTCGAACACCTGCAGTCGTGGATGACATACCAAGTTTGACTATTTTGACTCCTTCGACATCTTTGAACCTGGGATAGATAAATGAAAAAAATGGTCGACCAGTCTTTAGTTCGTGAAATGACGATCAGAAGAGGTAAAAGTTTCATTTCCAAATAGTACTTTTGACAGTTTGTGATGCTTTGTTGGCTCAACGCTTTGTGTCGATAAAATTGATAAAGTCTAGAAATCCCAGAAATCTGAGTAGAAAGAAGATAAGATTTTCCGACTGACTAGCTGTGAGTGATGTGAGATTTTAGGATTTGGGAGAATTTAGATAAAATGAGAATGAGATATACAATAAATCTATATTTATAGGTTTTCCAACTCAGCTTCTTCAGCTTGAATGCTTAAAGTTCAAGAAATAAAATTGTCCCAGAGTCACTATGATTAAATGTAATTCAAGAAATTTAATTCCTTGCGTAATAATAGAATTAAATATACAGAGTGATTATAATTAAAGTCCCACTTTCAAAATGCTGTGAAAAAAAAAAAAAAAGGTCGTCACAATGAGTTTAAATTTGAACTGAAGATAATTGAAGAAGGGGGAAAAGGTATGGCATCAAAAAGATAAATATATAAACCGATTTTCCCATCCAATTTGGTACGATCTTGCCTTAGTGCATGGGTTTTCTGCTCACAGTGTCACAACTGTTGAATGACTTGGAAGTCATTTTTTTCCGTCAAAAAACCGAAACGATCAAGCACATTGAACACTACAGTAGGCTTAATGTACAATTCATGCCAAATAAATTGTTGTTATTCCGATTCAAAATATCACTGGCAGCCGAATTCACTCTCTTTATGCTGCTGACAGTGCCTTCTATTAATACACTTTGGAACTTTATTTTGATGCCGTATCGTTGCCTCCTTCTTCAAGTATCTTCAGTACAAATTTAAACTCATTGTGATGAGTGATTCTTTTCTTTTCTTTTTTTTTTTTTTTGCAGCATTTTGAAAGTTGGATTTTAATTATAATCCCCCTGTGTATTATATTTTTGGATTTTATTCTAAATAGAATCATAAATTTTATAGGAACTGTTGAATAATGGAAGGAAATTTTCAGATTTACACTTTTCTCTAGAAATATTTCATTGCCTAAAACAAAAACACAATCACAAAGCTCCTTTTTATCAATTTGGTTATTTATAGAAGTCTTTTAAGGTTTTTCTTTAACACACAAAAAGCTTCCAACCTTCGAAATCAATTTCCTGTTTCGTAAAACTCTCTTCGTTTGAAAGCTTATAGTAGCTAAGGAGAATCTATTTTATTTCCAGCAATTATTTTTAAATTGTCTTTTGTAGCTTTAATCTTTTCCAGCGCTCGCTTACTTTTGTTAGTAGATTTCCATTAGAACAGAGTTGCATTTATAACGTAAGAGAACGAAAATTATTGAAGGTTGATATTGATATGATTATTGATTGAGAATTACTGATATTGAGATTCATTGGCGAATTTCAATTCATCGTATGTGAAATTTAATGTGAATTTCAAAGATATTGCAGTTCTTTTAAACTTATAATTTACATTATATTTTAAAGCTCTAAAAATATTAGTCTTCTTACTTATATTTATTTCCAAATAGAAAATCAATTTTTATTTACCATTATTAAAACAGTATTTATTTATATTAAATAAAAATATTTCTTAGAAAAGAAGCCTTATGAATTTTTTTCTTTTTACAAAATAATAATAATAATAATAACAAATAAATAAATGAATAAAAAATAATAAATAATAAAAATAAAAAATAATAATAAACAAATAAAGGAATAAATAAAAAAGTAATAAATAAAAAAAAAAAAAAAGTAATAATAAAAATAAAAAAGTAAGAAATGAATAAATAAAAAGTAATAAATAATAAAAATAAAAATTAATAATAAATGGATAAATAAACAAGTAATAAATAATGAAATTAGAAAATAATAATAAATAAACAAATGAATAAAAAGTAATAAATAATAAAATTAAAAAAATAATAAAAAAATAAATGAATGAATAAATAAAGCAATAAATATTAAAAAAATAATAATGAATAAAGGAATAAATAAAAAGTAATAAATAATAAAAATAAATAATAAAAATAAAAATGAATAAATAAAGCAATAAATAAAATAAAAAATAATAATAAATAAATAATAATAAATAAATAAATGAATAAAAAAATAAATAATAAATAATAAAAGAAGAAACAAATAAATAAATGAATAAATAAAAAGTAATAAATAATAAAAGAAGAAACAAATAAATAAATGAATAAATAATAAATAATAAAAAAAAAATAAGAAAGGTTTGATTATCAAAATACTTAAAAAAAAGCGAAATCAATAAATAAGACGAAGAAAAAAAAAAAACCCATATAAGTTTAGAAATCAAATTTACAGTTATCCGGAAATTAGTAACGAAAAAATTAATAAAATAATTTATAATAATGATAAATTAATAAATAATTGCTACGATAATAGCTGTTATGGTGTTGATGTTGATGGCCTAATAATCTATCTAATAATAATCTTTGGATAGATTATTTAGGCCATCTAATAATAATCTTTGGATAGATTATTTAGGCCATCTAATAATAATCTTTGGATAGATTATTTTGGCCATCTGATAATAAAATTTGGATAGATTATTTAGGCCATCTAATATTAATATTTGGATAGATTTATACCATCTAATAATAATCTTTGGATAGATTACTTATGGCATCAACATCAACACTACTACAGCTACTATCGTAGCAGCAACAGCTGTAAAAAGTAGAAGTGAGAACGATTTCGAATAATTAAGTATGCTTCGAACAAAACTAAGTAAATAAATTATAATTATTTCAACAAGTGTTAAGTAGAGAAAAAAATTTAGTAGTTTTCAACAAGTGTTAAAAAAAAAAAATTTAGTAGTTTTCAACAAGTGTTTTTTTGTTGCCAGTAAAAAACACACGTTGAGAACTACTTAATTTTTTTGTATCCTAGATTTTAATCTTGAGCAGTGGAACGGATCCTTATATTAATCTTTTTTTTTTATGATTTCTTTTAATATTAGACGACTAAAGTCATTTTTTTACTGTTAAAAATTAAATCCAAGGAAGCTGGAATGCTGTACTATATAGAATTAATCCGTTTCTTATGATTATTTTTTACAATAATTTTACAATTTATCAAAAGTTTTTATCATACACATTCACACAAATCACGAAAAGCTCAACAGTGATAGGTCAAATTTGATATTTCTCTCCTCTCCCGGATTTATATCTGCTGCCGGAGATCCGAAATCCTTTTTTTTCCCGAGTGGGAGAAGGTGATAGACCTTTCATGATTTGAGGGCTGTGGCTTGATCGATGGCCGGACTCTGACGTCATTAGGTTGGCCGGATACGCTCTGCTGTCACGACCAATGATAGAAGAACTCCTCTCACCTGCGGAATTGCTGTCAGGTGACAGTGTTTTACCGAGGGCAGGAGCCGGATTCTTCGCGTCTGGCCGGATTGTAGGAGGCGGCAGGATTCGATTCTGTGATGCGTTCTGGAGGAAAATATCACTTCCAATGTTTTCCACATGGAAGATTTTGTGGGCACTGACGTAGTTGAACTTCGACGGGAAGTTCTCGCAGAAGATCTTTTATGTAAATATTTATTTCAATATCTACAATACTAATCTATTATTATTATTTTTTAAAGTATTATTTGTAAGTAATTATTAAAACATGTTAATTATGTCCATTAACCAATGATTTTGATAAGTTAAATTACTAAATTAAAGAATAACAAATTTTAATGAGGTAGATGTTATAATAATTAAAACATTAAGAAGTCTACAATGAGATAAATTAAGTATTATGTGCAAATTATTATTAGTAAAATAAGAATAGTACATAATAGTATTACATAATAATAATAAAATAATATTGTAAATATATTAATGTATAGTAATGTAAATATGTAAATGCATAGTAATGTAAATGTATAGTATATTGTAAATATATAAATGTATTGTAAATATAATATAAGTAAATATTAATTATGTACGTTGTGCAATGACTTTTATTATTCCAATTAGTATACTAAAGAATGGCATATTTTAATAAGATAGCTTTTATAATAATTAAAGTAATGAAAATCTACTGTAAGATAAATTAGGTATTATTATTATTATTAAAGTATTATGTGTATAAATATTTAAATATGTTAATTATGTTTGTTAACAAAGGACTTTAATTTTTTAGTATAGTAAATTAGTAGAGTAAATAATAAAATATTTTAATGATATAACTATTATACTAATTAAAGCAATGAAATCGCCAGTGAGATAAATTAAGCATTATGTATAAATTGTTATTATTTTAAAAGTATTATTTGTAAGTAAATATTAAAATAATATAAATATTAAAATATATTAATTATGTCCGTTAACGACGGATTTTGATTATTCAAATTATTATATTAAACAACAACATATTTTAATGAGGTAACTGTTATAATAATTAAATCAATGAAAAGTCTGTGAGATAAATTAGGTATTATGTATAAATTATTATTAGTAGTAAAATAATATTTTAAGTAAATATTAAAATATTTTAATTATGTACGTTGTGGATTGGCATTTATTATTCCAATTAGTATATTAAAGAATGACATATTTTAATAAGATAACTGTCATAATAATTAAAGCAGTGAAAATATACTGTAAGATACATTAGATATTAAGTATAAACTATTATTATTATTATTAAATTATTATTTGTAAGATATTAAAATATGTTAATTATGTCCTTTAATGACGGACTTTGATTATTCCAATTAAAGAATAAAATATTTTAATGAGATAATTGCGATAATAATTAAAACAATAAAAAGTCTCCAGTAAGATAAATTGGGTATTATGTAAACATTATTATTAAAGTATTATTTGCAAGTAAATATTAAAATATGTTAATTATGTCCAGTAGAGAATGATTTTGATTATTCCAATTATTACATTAAATAATAACATAAGTTTATGAGATTGTTATAATAATTAAATCAATGAAAAGTCTGCAGTGAGATAAATTAGGTATTATGTATAAATCATTATTATTATTAAAGCTTTATTTGTAAGCAAATATTAGAATATGTTAACTATGTTCGTTAATCTAGTTAGTTAATCTGCTATGTTCTAGGACTTTTATTATTCCAATTAGTATATTAAATAATAACATATTGTTTTTATAATAAAAAAATATTTTAATGAAATAACTGTCATAATCATTAAATCAATAAAAATCTCCAGTGAGATAAATTAAGTATTATATATAAATTATTATTATTATCATTAAAGTATTATTTGTAAGTAAATATTTAAATATGTTAATTGTGTCCTTTGACAATTAGTTTCGATTATTCGAATTAGTTTATTACAAGAATAAAAAATATTTCAATGACTAATTGTTATAATAATTAAACCCTTGAAAAGTCTACAGTGAGATAAATTGTATAAATATTAAAATATTAAAAATATCATTATTATTAGTTCATAAACTATTATTATTATTAAAGTATTATTTGTAAGTAAATATCATTAAAATATGTTAATTATGTCCGTTAAGGATTGACTTTGATTATTCCATTAGTATATTAAAGAATAAAATATTTTAATGAGATAACTATTATAATAATTAAAAGCAATGAAAGTCTACAGTGAGATAAATTTTTGTATTATGTATAAATTACTATTATTATGTTGTTCTAATGCAGCTGACAATACAGACAGTTAATCTTTATGCCATAAATAAAGGGGGTACACTGCTGTTACTCATTTAGACACCTACCCAGGGGCACGTGTAGCTTGAAGAAATTATCATTATTATTAAAGTATTAAATATTAAAATATGTTAATTACGTCTGTTAACAACGAACTTTTTATTCCAATTAGTATATTAAAGAATAACATATTTTAATGAGATAACTGTTATAATAATGAAAGCACTGAAAAGTTTCCGGTGAGATAAATTAGGTATTATGTATAAATTACTATTATTAGTGAAGTATCATTTGTCTTCAGTGAGTCTCAATGATCGTGAGATAAATTAGGTAATCCTTTTTGTTGTGAAAAAAATAGCGTAGTTATTTTCAATAAAATATATGTTTTAATTTTTGAAATAATGGAAAATTGTCACTGAGAGAAATGCTATATTTATTGTTGTACTGAAAAGCATTTAATTAGCAATTAATTATTAAAAGCATTTAATAATTAATATTTATGATATTAATATTAATTATTTCAACCACATGAATATCATAATAAGTAAAATAACTAAAAAGTTGCTACGACGACTATTTATTTGAAGGGAGATCTCATTCAACAATATTTTTTTTTTTTTTTTAAAACTACTATTCAAGTTTGTAACAAGATAAATGACATAAAATTAATGAAAAAATACTGGAAGCAGGTACAATATTATAGGCATTGAAACAATTAAAATTTCAGTAACGTAGATTGGTGGTTGCTAGCAAATGAAAAATTATTAGTAAGAATATGCAGCAGTTATTGTTTTATTGAAAACGCCTTTAATAAGGTAAATTTTAAATATTAGAGATATTTCAACAAAAATTCAACTTAGTGATATATAATACTTGATTATATACGATACATAAGTTTCAAAATACCAATGTATTTTACTTGTACAATATTATAGGTATTTTTAGGCAATTAAAATTTCAATAGCGTAGAATGGTGGTTGTCTAAGAGATGTATATTCTTACCAATAGTTTTTCATCAATTATTGTTGTATTGAAAAAGCATTTAATTAGATAAATATTATGAATATCATAAATATTAAATATTTCAACCATATGAATATCATAATAATTAAAACAACAAAAGTTTCTATGAGGACTATTTATCTACTTCAACAATATTTATTTCATTTAAACCTTGTTATTATTTTAATAATTGAGGAAATTTTCTCACAAACATCCTTTCATTACATTATATGTTTATTGGAGATTCGGAGTTTTATATTGGAATTATTTAAAATCTTTTAGGAGATGATTATCATTCAAGTTTGTAGCAAGATAAATAGCATACAAATTAATGAAGAAATATTGGCAGCTAGTATTATAGGTATTAGAACAATTGAAATTTTAATAACATTAGATTGGTGGTTGCATAAGAGACGAAATACTATTAATAAGAATATGCAGCAGTTATTGAAATAATAGGTAATTCTCTTTCATATGAGGTATTTCAGTAATTGAGGATAAGTTATTGATGATATAAATATATTTAATTATTGAAGTAATAAAAATATGTTCGTGAAAAAAAAATGTCTAAAATTTTGAGTGAGGTAATGATTACTGAAGAAATAATAGTGTTTAAATTTCAAAATGATGAAAAATTTTCCATTGAATGAATTGATAAAATATTATGTTAATAATATCATCTATAATGTAAATCTTATTTATAACATTATTGATATAGAAGTAATGAAATATTTACTAATGCATTAAAGGCTGAGGTAATATTTAAGGATTTTTAATGAAAGAAATATTATAGGTATTGAAATAATAGTAATTAATCATTAAAATAAAAAGTAAAATAATAGATAATTATTTTTAGTAATGAAAAGAAACAAAAAATTAGGAAATACAAAATATAAAATAAATCTAAATAAATTATATTTATAATTATATATAATATAAAGTATATTAAATTATATTTATAATTAATATATATAATATATATAATTATATTAAATTATGTTTATAATTAATAAATTTATTTATCGAAATTTTTAAAAAATCTTATCCTAATAATTCAAAATTTCAATATCCTAATGTTTAATATGTAAAAATGGTTATTATGTAAAAATTGAATTTTATCACTATTTTTTTTTTTATCTTTCAAATAGAAAAAAAAAATTAAAAATCCTTAAGTATCTTGCATATATTAAATTTATTACACTAATAAATACCAGTTTATTATGTGTGAAATTTTTAAGTAGTATGTTAATTTTACATGCTTATAATGAAATAAAATACCATTATTTTACTCTTCAAGATTTAAAATATTATCTAATATTGAATTAAAAAGTATTTGTTAATTTTATGATTATCCACTTCAATGCAACATTATGTCCGCAAATAGATAAGAAGGACAACAATATAACGATTAAAAAATAAATGATACCATAAGACTATTTTTTTTTTTTTTTGCAATTTGGGGATAAAGGAAAGACTTTATCAAAATAAAAGTAAATTTACCATGTGTTTTTATTATTATTATTATTATTATTATAAATTTGTGAGATAAATGAAAGACTTTATCAAAATAAAACATATTTCCCATGTGATTATATATATATTTTTTGCAACTTGAGAGATAAATAAAAGACGTTATCAAAATAAAATTAAATGTACCGTAATCATAAAAATGGGATTTTTTTAAGTAAATAATATAACAGAACGCGATAAAATAATAATATAACAGAATTTCTATTTCCTTTTCACGTATAAATTATTAAAAGGAAATCTTTTGATATTATGAATATTCTATTTATTCTATTTAACTTTTTGATAAGCCTAGAGCGCCATAAAGTACACAGTGTTGAGTTGTTTAAGCTTTGAGTGTTGTGTTTGTGATAAAGTTTTGAGTTTGAGTGTTGTCTTGAAATGAGGGGAGTTCAGTTCGAAACCCGACAAACAAAGCCAAACCGAAAATTATCGTGTTACAATGTCCCAAATTTAAATAGATCAGCATTTTTTTAATATTTTCTCTTTCATAAAGCACAAATATCAAATTCTTTTTCTTTTATGTGTTATAAAAAAAGAATAAATTTTTTTAAAAATTTATTTAATATATTTTGATAGATCTGTTGCTTTTCTTAGCTGAATTATTATTTTGGTAATTGAAATACAAAAAACTTATTTTATGTTAAACTATTACTTTGAAAATAAAAAATTTAATTACTGTTCTGTTTTTAGATTATACGTAATTCAATTTAATGAATATAATTATATTTATAAAAAAAATTTCCAGTTTCCTTTAAACATATCGCGTATCGTAAACATAATAAAAATTAATTGCATATCTAAAGAGAAATAAAAATGAAAATAGTAATCTAAATAACAAAAGTAAAAAAAAAAAAAAAAATATGGGAGAAATTCAGTATTCTTAAAATCTACTAATGTTTTTATTTAGAATGTAATGTAATAAATTTAATTGTAAATTTATAAAAAATTTTTTATCTTGGTACTTTTATTAAATTATTTAAATTCATAAAAATATCTATTAAAAAAACTCAAATACTTTATGCTCGTAATTTAATATATTATAATTTAAAATCTAATCTTCTGGATAAAATATAATTTTTGTTTTTCAATTTTTGGTAATTTTTTTTTCAGCTGTTAGATAAAGAACAATTTCAATAAATTAGCCGAATCATTCTTATAAACAATTTTTTTTTGACAATATAAAATTTTTTTAACAAAATAAACTTTGAAATTTAATTATAAAAATGGTAAGTTAATCTCTTTGCTTATATATAAATGTCAATAAAATATATATTTCCTAAAAAAAATTTTCCAGTATTTGTAAAGCACTAATTTTATTTAAAAAAGCAATTCAATTTAATTTAAATATTTTTTTAAATTGAATAAAATATTTTATACAGATTTGATTTCATTTGAATATTGATAATATATAATCAATTTCTGTTATATTAATGTAACTAAATTCATAACAAGCCATGTGTTTGAAGAATAATAGCATTTTGAATTAACATTATTGTTTTTTACACATCTTTAATTGATTAAATAAGAAAAGCAAATTAATTAAGATATTAATTAATAATTAATTTTTTTTCTTACAGACGAAGGCTGAGAAGTGATTGAGATCCTGTTCTGACAAGAGCTGTTTGAATGGTAAATAAAAAATTATTTAATTTGAAAATTTACTTTATTAATGTTAAAATAGTTAATGAATTTACTTTATTAATGTTAAAAGAGTTAATGAGTTTACTTTATTACTGTAAAAAGAGTTAATGAGTTTACTTTATTAATGTTAAAAGAGTTAATGAGTTAGAGAGTTTACTTTATTAATGTTAAAAGAGTTAATAAGTTAGAGAGTTTACTTTATGAATGTTAAAAGAGTTAATGAATTAGAAAGTTTATTTTATCAATGTTAATGTGTTTGAGAGTTTACTTTATTAATGTTAAAGGAATTAAGGAGAGTGTACTTTATTAATATTAAATGTCAAAAGAGTTAATGTTAAGTATTCAGTTTATTTTATTTCTGTGATAATTATTAAATAAAATATGATGAAATTTTAAAGATAATTAATAACAAAATAAATAATGTTAATTCTCTGAAACAATTAGTAAAAAAATTAATTTAATTAATTAAATGAATTAATTTGTACATGTGATAAAATCTTAATTAGAATATACAGTTGAATATTTCTTCTGCTGATAAAATTTCTTTTTAAAAAGAAAAATTTTTTAAAAATGTAAAAAATTTTGTAAAATTCTAAAAAATTGTTAAAAACCGACTAGTTTATTATTAAGTTTAGCCCATTTGAATTAAAAGTATATTAAAACATATTATCAATGTAGTATAATAAAAAATAATATATAATATATGATATATAATGTAAAATATATAATAATATAAAATCACAATTAATGTATAAATTTTATATATGTAACTACAATATTCCTCTGATTCAAACAAAGGGAATTATACCAGATCGATGTTAGATATAAGCAAATCGCACATAAGGAGAGATATGATCTATATGATCATCAATGCTTTTTTTTAAAGTTTATAATTGATAATCAAATAGAATGTAATAAAAAAGTTCTAACTAAAAATTATCAATAAAAATTTGATCAACAAGACGTTATCAACAAGATTTTATTAAAGTCAGTTAGAAACTTATACTATGGTCTGATGGCCAAGTAAATAGCGTTTTGGCGCGCGGTGCCACAGGGTACGAGTACTTGAGGTGTCATGGATGTTTGTAGTGGTTTAGAATGCACTTTAAGCCGTAGGTCCCGGTCTAATATGACTGTAGAGAATTGGATGTAGGAGTGACAACCCTACCCCATACAAAGGCAGCGTCACGGAGCCAAGTCTTCTACCGACGGCGGCTCCATTCCAACAGAAGCTGTCCCCCTTTTCCCTCCTTCCATGACATCACACGGGTTCTTTGACATGATCTAGATGTTGCTGTCGATCATAGCTATCATGTCAGCTGTGGGATAAGAAACAACAACAGAAGTATATACTTGTTGTTGTTGATGTGACTAATCCTCCATGTCCGGCAGAGCGGCACAGATATCCCATGAGTAATTTACTCATAGATAGATGGAGGTAGAGGGCATCTTCTGTTGTGATGGAGCACCCTGCAGGTAGAAGTCTGACTTGGCTCCGAGTCGTTGAAGAAGGAGGACCGTGAATTCCGGGGGACTTTTAAGGGAACTATACTTACTTTTATCCTTATAATCAACATATTTTCATTTATTTCCAATTTCATAGAAACTTGCATTATGCATTATTCCGGGGGACTTTTAAAAGGGAACTATACTTACTTTTATCCTTATAATCAACATATTTTCATTTATTTCAATTTCATAGAAACTTGCATTATGCATTATTCCGGGGGACTTTTAAGGGAACTATACTTACTTTTATCCTTATAATCAACATATTTTCATTTATTTCCAATTTCATAGAAACTTGCATTATGCATTATTCGGGGGGACTTTTTAAGGGAACTATACTTACTTTTTTCATCCTTATAATCAACATATTATCATTTATTTCCAATTTCATAGAAACTTGCATTATGTCAGGTGTAAAGAAAAGCAGGATAATACATACAGAACTAACACTTATTGTTACAAAGCTTTACTAAAACGTGTTATTATTATTTCTCAATTGACTTTCAGTTAAATCGAAAATTAATAGTTGAAGCCCATGTTCATGATCTTAGTGAAACATTCTATACAATTCTCAAACATTGCAGGCCACACTTGCTGTAGGTGTTTCTGTACATTTTTATTCCTCTTATCCTGACCAATTTATGATTCATCTATAAGCATACAGAAATACACTGACTACCAATAAGTATTTGGACACCTGTGATAGAAAAGAAAAACGAACAATATTCAAAATCAATAGTTGGTAGAGATTCCACGAGAGGCAATTACAGCGTGAACCCTCCGGGGCATACTTTCCACAAGTCTTTGTATGACAGCTAGTGGTATTTTCTTCCACTCGGCTTGGAGAAGACATAGGAGTTCCTTCACCGATTTTGGACGGGTAGTGCACCCCTGAATTCGGCGATGCAACGCGTCCCAGGAGGTTCTCGATAGGGTTGAGATCTGGGCTCTGGGCCGGGCAGTCCATTCGATGAACTCCATTGGCACCATACCAAGCCTTGGTTAACGTCGAAACATGACAACTGGCATTGTCGTCCTGAAAGTAACAGGGGTCCAACCCGTAAAACTGCCACAACGTAGGAAACACATTGTCATCCAAAATAGTGCAGTAGGCATCTGCGTTGAGCTTACCATGAATGGGGGACCAAGGGTCCCAGTCCATACCAGGAGAAACACCCCCAGACCATAATTCCCCCTCCGCCGAACTTGACTGTTGGTACAATGCATTCTGGCAGGAGACGTTCTCCAGGCAGACGCCAGACTCAGACCCTGCCATCCGAACGGTAAAGAGTGAACCTTGATCCGTCACTCCAAATAATCCGTTTCCACTGATCTACAGTTCAATTTCGATGTGCTTTGCACCACATTAACCGAGCAGCGCGGTTGGACTTTGTGATTAAAGGCTTATGGGCAGCAGCACGACCATGAAAACCATGCAGATGTGCTTCCTTACGGATGGTATTCATTGAAACAATACTCCGGATGCCTGTTGAAACTCCTCACGGATGAGGGCCATCGGTTGGGTGCGGTTTTTCCGAATTTCTCTGGTGAGCACTCGTCGGTCTCTCCCAGTTTCGTTGGTCTGCCGACTCGGGGCACATTCCGACAATCACCGCTCACCTTCCACTTCTTAATCACATAGGCCACTGTCGATTTTGGGTACTTCAGATCACTAGATATGTCCGTTAAGGATCGGCCACATTTGTGATACCCGATAATTATACCTTTCTCGAAATCAGAGAGCTCCAAACTGCGCGGCATCTTGCATGCGATTAATGCCGATGCTGTTTCCTACACGATATATACCGGCGGAGTCCGTGACGTACCTCAGGACCGCAGATATCGTCATTTGCATAGGTGTCCAAATACTTATTGGTAGTCAGTGTATAAGTAATCAGCATTGTTTTTTAAATGCATGTACACCAATGCGATAACCTAGGTTTTGTAATACTAAGAAGTAATATTTCCAATTCATTTGGTTAAGAAAGTACGTAATTTTTGAAAAAGTATTATTGATTCATACAAGTAAGCATTAAACTTATAATGATTATATCATGTCCTCATATTATTAAAAAAAATTTTTTTTTAATATGTAGAAAATTTGGCTTAAAGAAAAACCCTAAATGTTCAAATCGAATTTACACAATATTTTAATTAAAGAATATATTATAAATAAAGTAGATAATAATATTTTAAATAAACTCTATATGATTTTCTTGGAGTTAATTAAGTAAACATTTTTCTATATAATATATTCATCCTATATATTACACTCATGTCCATAAATTAAGGATAATTCAGAATCACACAGAAATTGAACTCTAAAATAAAAATTTCACCTGTAAAATTATCTTGAAGAAGAATATGAAAATTACAGGAAACCACCAGATGGCGCGGATAGTGCGTCACAATGACGAGAGTTTAAGGGAGGGGTATATAAGGAATGGTGACAAAAGAAGTAAAATTGTTCACAAGCGCTTTAAAAAGCCTTTCAGTGCAATAACCGCATAGTTATGGCACAAAAGGAAGCATTTGGATGTTTTTACGTGGTAGAATTATCGGACGACTGGAATGTGGACGTACCCAGCTGGAAGTATCCGAGGAACTTGGAATCGCCCAGAGTGTCATCTCCAGTCTTTGGCAACGATTCCAAGATGACAACACCCGTCCTCACCGTGCAAACATTGTAGACGAATGCCTTCAATTGGAGGATATCACCCGTATGGATTGGCCAGCATACTCACCGGACTTGAATCAATAGAGCCTGGGTGAGTGGGATATCCTTGGCCGACGAATTGCAGCCCGTCAACCCCCTCCCACCTGTCAACCGGAACTTCGGAGGGCATTGCTTGATGAGTGGTGTAATATTCCCCAAGATCAGATTGATAATTTGATACCCAGCATGCCTAGGCGTTGTAAAGCCTGTATTGCATCGTCCGGGAGTCATAATCCATATTAGCCATCCTACTAACCATGTTATACTGTTTTTTGTAAATAGGTTCTTTTTTCAAATTCGCTCCAGGGAGTAAAAATCGCAATTTTTATTAATTATGTCAAACATATAGCATCTTTTTTGCTCTTTACCTTTTGTTTAATAAATAGACTTTACAAATAAGTCAAATTTGTTTTGCTTCTGTCTCTTTCTTTGCCTGAACTTCATTATCCTTAATTTATGGACATGAGTGTATTATATACCTACATGCAGTATCCACATATATAGAATAGGACAGTAGCAATCAATAATACTATAAAATTCTATATTAAGCCACTTTCAGTGTTCTGTACCCATTATTATCCTTTATGAGAAACGATGGATCAAGTTTCTACAATATTTTTGTTTTTTATCGCACTTGGTATAAACTACAGTACTGTTGTTTTTCCACTACCGCAACATCTAGACCAAATCCAAAAACCCGTGTGGTCTCATGGAAGGGGAGGAGGGGGTAGAAGTCTGACTGAAAAGACTACCTACTAAATAGATATAAATACTATATACTGTAAACTACTACCCTAGGTAGAAGTTTGACTTGCTCCGTGACGTTGGCTGTTTTTTTCAAACCTACGCCTACTGTTCTACAGTCATATTTAACCGGACATTACGACTTAGATTACTACTACTACACCACACCACATCACTGCGCCTCAAGCTGAGCTGCCTCAATACAGCGTGGAAATGATGTGGGTGAGAAGTTTGTCTGGGCTCCGTGACGCTCTGCAGACATATGAGATCGGGAGTTACGACTTAAAGTGGATTCCGAAATACTACAAACATCCATGTCAACTCCGGGACTCGATCCCGAAACCTATGGAACAGAACACCATAGAGATAGACACTCGGCCATCCGGCTGTTCTACATAACTTACTTCCATAATCAGTATGCATCAGCTATTTTTTTTTTTAATAGTTAACATAATACATAAGTTAAATCCATTTAATTTATTTATTGCAAAATCATTAATTATTCTAATCAGAAGTTTTAAAAGCAATATTTTCTCTTATGTAAAGCATTAACCAGAAATCAAAGCTGCCGATTCAAGAAATTCACTTGTCTACATCCTTGAAAATACTTCTCAAAGCTTAACATAAAACCATTATCCCCAGAACCCTAACAGCATTATCAATAACAATTAAACAGACCTTCCAAAAGCAACAACACACTTCATTTAAATCCCATTTAATACAGCCTGTCATACTTTTAATTCCTGAGCACCACCTGAAGTGCTGCCCAAGTCAAACTTCTCCACCCGTAACCACTCCAACAGCGGCACTAGGCACTGGCACTGGCACTGCTCTTCACAAAGCCAGAATCTCTTCCCTTCCACTTCCCAGATAAGAGCCCCGGCTTTACATACTTTATCGCGAGAACTATTTCCCCAAGGCGTGAACTCCCGCTTTGCTGCCAGCTTCCTCTGCTGCACCCCACCCCACCCCCGAAATCCGGGCGCTTATCTTCCAGTCAGCAAGTTTCCGCCCCGGAAAAGGGCGGCCGCGAAAGATTTACCAAGTTCCCAGCCAGCGATTCTCGGAAATTGAAAAAAAGACTTGCTAACAGCCTTTGGTCTTTTAAAATCGATACATCGATATTTGGAGAATGTATCGACAATTTTCTTGGGAAAAGTATAATTCTGGGTTAATAAAGTAAAAAAAAGGGGTTTTTTTTTGCAAGTCTTTTCAGAGATACTGAGAAAAGCTAATCAGGGTTTCGAGTAACGAAGTTTTGTCTCTTGATTGTTTCTGCGGAAGCAAGAAAACGTGGAATCGATATGGTAATAAAGTAACATGTAAGTTGCAGAATTTATAGAAAAATTATCAGTAGAGAAAAAAATGTATGTATTATAAAATATTCACAGTATTCTTTATTCACCTTCTCATAATAAAAGTATTCCCCCTTAAGATTTGTTTACTTCTTTTAGTAATAGATTATATTTCATACATGAGAGTTTAATGTAAGAAGGAAATGGTTATTTATATCAATATGCAGCTTGAGGGGCCTGATGGCCGAAGTGGCTGACGCTCGGTACCACAGGTTTCGGATTCGACTCCCGGCGGTGCCATGCATGTTTGTAGTTTTTCGGAATACATTTTAAAACCGATTCTAACCTAATCTAACAGGTTCGTAGAGCGTTGCGGGAATAGTGTTAATCTGCGCCTGTAGCTTATCTTCAAGCTTCACGCACCTCCTGGGTAATGCTACGTGAGTAACGTCTGTGCAACGCTTGCCTTAAGGCATCGATGACAAATGTCTAAGTGTTTACCAGCTGCATTAGAAAAGAAATATGCAGCCTGAAATCTAAGTATGACAGTCAAAATATGTGAACAGAATACATTATATTATATGTGTGGCTGTCAACTTGCAAGAATAGAAGGGCTTGTTACTGATCTATGGCGGATAAAATATCATAATGAACTAACCCCTCTTTATTGAAAGATAGTTAGATTGTAATAAAAGAATGACCAATAAAGGGGAAATCAAAATACTTCAAAAGGAAGTAAAGTTGAAATGTAACATGGTGTCACAAGCCACGTCTAGTCTGCCGTCTAAACTGCCAATTCAAGAAGTTCCCTTGTCTACATCCTTGAAAAGATCAACATAAAACGATTAACTTCTTATCCCCAGAACCTAACAACATTATAATTAACAACTAAACAGACCCTCCAAAAGAATCTCGCAACACTACACTCCATTTAAAATCCCATTTAATACAGACTGTCATACTTTTAATTCCTGAGCACCTCCTGAAGTGCCGCCCAAGTCAAACTTTTCCACCCGTAACCACTCCAACAGCGGCACTAGGCACTGGCACTGCCGTTCACAAAACCAGAATCTCTTCCCCTCCACTTCCCAGATAAGAGCCCCGGCTTTACATACTTTATCGCGAGAACTATTTCCCCAAGGCTTGAACTCCGCTTTGCTGCCAGATTCCTCTGCTGCATCCCCCTCACCCCCCGAAATCCGGGGGGCTTATCTTCCAGTCAGCAAGGTTCTGCCACGGAAAAGGGCGGGCGCAAAAGATTTACCAAGTTGCCAGCCAGCAATGCTCGGAAATTGGAAAAGACTTGTTAACAACCTTTTGGTCTTTTAAAATCGATACATCGATATTTGGAGTATTTATCGATAATTTTCTTGGGAAAAGTATAATTCTGGGTGAAAAAAGTAAAAAAGATTTTTATAAGTTTTTCAGAGATACTAAGAAAAGCTAATTAGGGTTTCGGGTATCCAAGTTTTGTTTCTGCGGAAGCAAGAAAACGCGGATCGATATGGTGATAAAGTGACGTGGAAGTTGCCAAATTAATAGAAAAATTATCTGCAAAAAAAAAAAAAAAAAAAAAATACGTGTATTATAAAAATATTCACAGTATTCTTTATTCCCCTTTTCACAATAAAAGCATTCCTCTTTAAGATTTTTAAAAAAATTTTCAATTCCTTCTATTAGCTCACACTCTCCTCATATATATATCTTGTTCAAATTTTCAGTCGCTCATGAAATAGTTTTTTCATCCGCTCCAATTCAAATACATTTTTAAACTTGTAGTGGATGACACTGGATTTTAATGCAGTTTTTTCAAACATTAATTCTTTAATTAGATTTAGTTTTAGATAAAGTTGCATATATCTACCAATAGATGGCACCAGATAAACTTAAAAAAATGAATGAAAATTATTTATAAAGGACTTTCTGCAATATATTGGAAAAAAAGTATGTGTTGACTTAAATTTTTTTTATATATTACTTGTTTAGTAATAGATTATTAATGCAATAAGGAAATGATTATTTATATCAATAGACAGCTTGATGGGCCTGATGGCCGAGTGGCTAGAGCTCTGGCGCTCGGTACCACAGGTTTCGGTTCAGTACCGGTGGTGCCATGGATGTTTGTGGTGGTTCGGAATCCACTTTAAACCAGAGCTCCCGGTGTAATAAGATCGTAGAGAGTGGCGGGGGTAGTGTTACTCCACGTCCGTAGCATATCTTCAAGCTACACGCACTTCCTGGATAGTGCTAAGTGAGTAACGCCGGTGCAGCGCTTGCCTTAAGGCATTCAAGACAACTGTCTAAGTGTTTGCCAGCTGTAGAAATAAATACGCAGCTTGAAGCTTGAAGTCTACGTATGACAGAAAAATATCAGAACTTCTTTCTTTTTTTTTTACTTTTGGGGTTTTTCGTCTTTACTAAGGTTATTATTTTTTTTTTTTTTTGTAATATTAACTGGTTCACCCGTACTCATTGCCAGCCATTGGTGGGTTAGAACTGCTCTACAGCATCATTATTGCAAGCTGTCTTGCCTTTTAATTTATTTCACTTATAAATAGTCAATTTATTTATTGATTAAAATCTTATATCCAACAAAAGACGATACCAGTTGGTGCTCATGTAAAAGTGTCCATCTTTTTATGTTGTTGTTATAATGCAACTGCCAATACAGATACAGTTAAACATTATGCCATAAGCAAAGACTTTTACTCATTTAGCAATACACAGAGGGCACGTGTAGCTTGAAGATATGCTCGGACGCGAGTAACACTACACACGCAACGCTGTAAAATTAGACCGGAACCTACGATTTAAAGTTGATTCCGAACCACTACAAACATCCATGGCACCACCGCGACTCAAACACGAAACCTGTGGTACCGAGAGCTAGAGCGCTAGCCACTCGGCAATCAGACACTTCTACATTACTTATTTCCATAATCATTATGTATTCGTTTTTCTTTAATAGATGCAGATGACACATATTAATTACAAAATAAATCAATTTTATTTATTTATTATAAAATCATTAAATATTCTAATTAGAAGTTTTAAAAGAAAATATATCTTTTCATTTAAAGCATTACCTGGAAATCAAATCTGCCAATTCAAGAAATTCACGTCT
Organism: Caerostris extrusa; assembly: GCA_021605095.1. Lineage (NCBI taxonomy): Eukaryota > Metazoa > Arthropoda > Arachnida > Araneae > Araneidae > Caerostris > Caerostris extrusa. The sequence goes on along the minus strand of BPLR01012932.1, from coordinate 6,742 downwards.
TACATCCTTGAAAGGAATTCCCAAAGATTAACATAAAACCATTATCCCCAGAACCCTGATAGCATTATCAATAAACAGGCCCTCAAAAGCACCTTACAAAACACACTCCATTTAAATCCCATTTAATATGGCCTGTCATACTTTTAATTCCTGAGCACCACCTGAAGTACTACACTGAAGTCAAACTTTTCCACCCGTAACCACTCTAACAGCGACACTTGGCACTGGCACTGCTCTTCACAAAGCCAGAATCTCTCCCTCCACTTCGCCGATAAGAGCCCCGGCTTTTTACATACTTTATCGCGAGAACTGTTTCCCCGAGGCGTGAACTCCCCGCTTTGCTGCCAGCTTCCTCTGCTGCACCCCACCCCACCCCCCGAAATCCGGGGCGCTTATCTTCCAGTCAGCAAGTTTCCGCCCCGGAAAAGGGCGGCCGCGAAAGATTTACCAAGTTGCCAGCCAGGGATGCTCGGAAATTGGAAAAAACTTGCTAACAGTCTTTGGTCTTTTAAAATCGATACATCGATATTTGGAAAAATTATCGATAATTTTCTTGGGGAAAGTATAATTCTGGGTTAATAAAGTAAAAAAAGTTTTTTTTTTTGGAAGTCTTTTCAGAGATACTAAGAAAAGCTAATTAGGGTTTCGAGTAACCAAGTTTTGTTTCTTGATTGTTTCCGAGGAAGCAAGAAAACGGAGAATCGATACGGTAATAAAAAGTAACATGGAAGTGTACAGAATTTCCTGAAAAATTATCTGCAGAAAAAAAATGTATGTATTATAAAAGTATTCACGGTATGCTTTACTCACCTTTTCATAATAAAATTATTCCTCTTTAAGAAACATTTTTTCAATTCCTTCTATTAGCTCACACTCTCCCTATATATATCTTGTTCACATTTTCAATCGTTCATAAAATACTTTTTGTTCATCCACTCGAGTTCAAATACATTTTTTTTGAACTTGCAGTGGATGACACTGGATGTTAATACAGATTTTTCAAATATTAATGCACTAATTAAATTTAATTAATTAATTTTAGTTTTTTTAGATTTAAGTGGCATATATCTACCAATAGATGGCGCCAGATAAATTAAAAAATGAATGAAAATTATTTTTAAAGGACTTTTTCTGCAATAGAGTGAAAAAAAAAAAAAAAAAAAAAACGTAGGAATTGACTTAAATTTTTTTTTTTATATTACTTGTTTAGTAATAGATTATATTTAATACATGAGAGTTTAATGCAAGAAGGAAATGATTATTTATATCAATATGCAGCTTGAGGGGCATGATGGCCGAGGGGCTCTGGCGGTACCACGGGTTTCGGTTCCGAGTCCCGGGATGACATGGATGTTTGTAGTGATTCGGAATCCACTTTAAGGTGTAGGTCCCTGTCTAACATGATTGTAGAGCGTTGCGGGGGTATTGTTACTCCACGTCCGTAGCTTATCTTCAAGCTACACCCACCTCTGTGTAGTGCTAAGTCAGTAACATCGGTGCAGTGCTTGCCTTAAAGCATCAGAGACAACTGTCTGTTTGCCAGATGCATTAGAACACAAAATATGCAGCTTGAAGCCTACATATGACAGACAAAATATGAGAACAGAATACCTTGTACTTGATGCATGGCTGTCAACTTGTGACAGATGATGAAATATAATAATTTAATGGCCTATCTTTATTGAAAGATAGTTAGATTGTAACATAAGAATGGCCAATAGAGGGGAAATCAAAATACTTCAATAGGAACGAAAATGAGTGGTGCTCTGGCTCTCGGTACCACAGGTATCGGGTTTGAATCCCGGCGATGCCATGGATGTTTGTAGTGGTTCTGATTCTACTTTAAAGCGTAGGACCCGGTCTCCTATGACCGTAAAGTGTCACAGAGCCCAATCAGACTTCTTGTCACCCACATCATTCCCAAACTGTAAAAGGGGCAACTCAGCTCTAAGGCGATGTGATGTGGTGTGGTGTGGAGTAGTAGTAGTAAAACTGAAAACATGTTGTCACAAGTCACATTTACTCGAAGTTGAAGAATGTATAGAAAAATAGGTGCGTATTGTAAAAATATTCACAGAAAACAATAGTACTCTTTATTCACCTTTTCTTAATAAAAGTATTCACCTTTAAGATTTTTAGTCATTGATTTCAATTTTCAAATTTTTTGATATTTTCATGTAATGCATTAACCAGAAATGAAATCTGCCCATTCAAGAAATTCACTTGTCTACATCCATGAAAAGACTTCCAAAAGATTAACATAAAGCCATCACCTTCTTATCCCCAGAACCCTAATAGCATTATCAATAACAACTAAACAGACCTCCAAAAGCGTCTCGCATCAACACACTCCATTTAAATCCCATTTAATACAGCCTGTCATACTTTTTTAATTCCTAAGCACCACCTAAAGTGCTGCACAAGTCAAACTTTTCCACCCGTAACTACTCAACAGCGGCACTAGGCACTGGCACTGCTATTCACAAAGCCAAAATCCCTTGCCCCTCCACTTCCCAGATAAGAGCCCCGGCTTTACATACTTTATCGCGAGAACTATTTCCAGGCCGTGAACTCCGCTTTGCCCCAGCTTCCTCTGCTTCACCTCACCCCCACACCCCCTGAAATCCGGGGCGCTTATCTTCCAGTCAGCAAGTTTCCGCCCTTGGAAAAGGGCGGCCGCGAAAAAGATTTGCCAAGTTGCCAGCCAGCGATGCTCGGAAATTGGAAAAGACTTGTTAACAGTCTTTGGTCTTTTAAAATCGATACATCGATATTTTGGAGAAATTATCGATAATTTCTTGGGAAAAGTATAATTCTGGGTAAAAAAGTACCAAATACCAAAGTCTTTTAGGGTTTCGAGTAACGCTAAGTTTTGTGTCTTGAAGATTGTTTCCGCGGAAGCAAGAAAACGAGGAATCGATACGGTGATAAAGTGACGTGGAAGTTGCAGAATTTCTAGAAAAATTATCTGTAAAAAAAAAAAAATGTATTATAAAAATAATGTTCACATAAAAATATTCACAGTATTCTTTATTTTTCATCTTTTCCTAATGAAATTTTCCCTTAAAAATTTTTTTTTACATTTTTAGTAATTTATCGTATTTAATACATGAGAGTTTAATGCAAGAAGGAAATGATGGGAGAATAGAGCTATGATGCGAGATCACTATCACTATTTATATCACCATGATGCGAGATCACTATCGCTATTTATATCACCATAATGCGAGAATAGAACAGCTTAAAGTTGACAGACAAAATATGAGAACTTAATACCTTATACTTGATGTGTGTCTGTCAAGTTGCGAAAATAGAAGGACCTGCAATCAATCTATGGCAGACAAAATATATAATGGAATGAACTATCTTTATTGAAAGAATCAGAATGTAAGAATAGAAGAGGCGATAAGCATGAAGCATATTATTCTTTATATTAAACAGGTGATAAGGATGCAATAATATAAATCATTATACTTAAAAAAAATGGCATTTATAATAAAAATGGGACGGTTACATTTGACTCGGAGCAGTAAGGTGTGATTGCCTAGAATTTATGTAAGTTAGCCAAAAATAACCGTTGATTGATATGCAATAGGGATACAAGTATATGATTCTTTATATTTGATGTGCAACAGGATACAAAAATGTAATTTTTTCTACTTGCAAAATAACAATCAGACTACAAAGTGGAATTGTTTAGAACGTGTGGCAGAAATTATGCAAACCAGAACCAGAAGTTGATAAATAATGATAATCGAGACGTCAGAACAGAATACATTTTATGTAACATATATCAATAAGCATAAAAAACGGATAATTTTGCATTTCATGTATTAAAATCAGAATTGAAGAATTGAGTGACTTATAATTAATATATAACAGTTGTAAAAATTATATGGTTTGCTTTAAATACACACTATTATCATAAAACAATTAGCGCACTGAGTAAAAATTGGTAGAAGCTTATTGAAATTTTACCTATGAGATTTTATCGTTGACATTACAAAATACAAATAGATCGTTTATTTTAAGGAAAATCAACAAATCAATTTATCGAATGGTGTCACAGGTTTTGGGTTAAGACCCGGCTGATGCCATGAATGCTTTTGGTTCAAATTTAAAACCGTAATCTCGATTTAAAAGCATCATGACTATTGATCGTATACAACTGTATCCCGTAAAAAGAGAAACAACAAGAGATCCTACCATGATACCATTGCGCCATTGAAGGAAAAAATATGTATGGATATTTCATAACATAATAGAAGATCATAGGGACATTTAAAACATAAAGCTGATGTTGTAAGATATTTTAAATAGTCATTTAAAATCATGCCACAAGATATATTCATATATACAAGATATTTCTCACATTCCTTCACATCATTCTACAAGATATTCATATATAGAAGATATTCCTCACATTCATTCATATCATGTTACAAGATATTCAAGACAAATAATTTGTCTTGAATATCTTGAAGCAATAAAACATTGTCAAAATCAAGGCCTTTCACAGTAACGCAATGTTAGCTGCCAATATAGCCTCATCAGTGCTGACAGTAAAACATGTCGATATGTCCTGAATGACACATTCTTTTTTCCTCTTGCTGATTGATCCTCTTTGCAATGATTTCTTCATCAGTTACATAAGCATCTAAGTCAACTTCCATAACTCAATATCGTAACTTATTAGCTGACATTTCTGGTTCCTTTAGAAATCACAATTATCTCACATCACATTAAATAACTAATCATAAATGTTCAGTTAAAGTGTTAGGTAGCAGCAAGTTAAAGAGACAATTAAAAGTACTGAAGATCAAAATAAGAACTGACATATAGGGTACAAGGAGGGTATTCAAATATTAGAATAAAAACGACTCATTGCCAAGTCTATTTATAATTACAAGGCATTTTTAAAGTTAGAGAACTTCTGCTGAATACATTTTTTTTTTCCCTTGTTTTCTCGAATTTCTCTATTAAATATGATGCTTTAAAAACGGATATGAGGAATTTAGAAACCATCGATTCCTAAAAAGGGAATCTTGTATTTTACAGAAAACATCCCCCTTATAAATTGAATACTAATTTACCCTTATTACATTCTTTCTTTTGGGGATTTTCGTCTTTACTAATGCTAATTTGATGTAATCTTAACCTATCCGCAGCGCACTTACTCCCAGCGGTTCCTGGTTGACAACCGCTGCTCTACAACATCATGATTGTAAGCTGTCTTGCCTTTTAATTTATATAAATGCGCAATTTATCTGTTTATTAAAAGCTTATATCCAATAAAAGACGATACAAGCTGATTCTCATGCAAAAAGTGTCCATCGTTTATACTCGGCCGCATGTTTATTTGTGTTGCACCGCATTTTGTACAGTTAATGTGGCACCAAACTCAGACAGTTGTTTGAAGATTTCAATGGAAACAAAAATTTAACTGGAACAGGGCGTCATAAGCCATGTCTAGTCGATAAAAGACGTTAGTATTTAAGCATGTAGGTTTTGACGCCAAACGAAATGATGATGATCTACACTAGTAAATCATTACAGATGTTATTCGAAATGCCAACCACAGATGTCACAGCATAGTCAACGACGTCGTAAAACAATCTCAAGCTCATTTGATGATTCCAAATGCAGCGTTGTGATGACGATCCGTGCTACGAGATTATCCGAAAATAATTGGTACATGAACTAGTAATTCCAGCTGATACTAGCGATAGGTTCCATGGATTAAGACCTTGCGAATGTGGCGCGAAAGTTCGGCGCGCCTTATCAATGTCTTTTGGATCATTTAAGCCTTATCAACATGATCTCGCGGAAAAAATAATCTTTTTTAAGTTGTAGTTTGCATACATATTTTCTTCATTTCCTTTTTCTTTCCCTCCACTTCAAAACGTACTTCCCTACCCACCATAAATTAATTTTCACTCTATTTTTTAAATCTTCACCTCGTATTTGTTAGAAATATGAGGGTGGAACTTCGGTGAGCTTCATGAACAGGAACAGCTCTCAACGGATGCTGAGGGAAGGATGGTGCCTTCAAGAGGACGTTTACGGGTAAATGTCTCGCATTTGAGTTGACGAATGGGAAAAAACCCGAAAATTCCCAACAGAAATTCGAACAATTGAATGCTAGATGCTTTACACACATTGTTACAAACGATATTGAGCCTCCTCGTATACGTAAACAGTGACTACAACAAATTACCAGCGGGTTTAAACCTCAGCACACTTAGCAGCGTTATGGTCCATGAATATGCCATTTTTGCATATTAAATTTTCTGTTCTTCAATTTTTGTTTCGGTTTATGTAATATTCCTGTGAGTTTATCTACTGAAAACCTGGTATGAGGGTTAGCAAAATTGATATAATCATTCAGTCTTGTCCAGTAATCCGACGTACGTGTTGAACACGGGAAGGATCGAGGTAGGATCGCTAGGATCAGTTGAACACGTTGATCTGTGAATTGTTCTCCACCCTTTAAAACTTGAACCCCGTCTTCCACCTTGTATCCCATGTCAATTCTTAATGTACCATCACTACATTCATTATCTATGTTGTTGTTGTAACTAATCCTCAATGTCCTATGAGTAGTCAATTGAGTAGTATACATGGAGGGAAAGTCGGCAGCTCCTGTTGTGATGGAGCATCCGTAAGTAGAAGTTTGACTTGGCTCCGAGTCGCTGAAGGTGGACAGTGCCTTTCGGGAAGGATTTTAGTGGGAACTACCCTG